>JAMLFT010001150.1:0-32815 GCA_026544285.1 Pachyrhizus erosus | reverse complement strand
CTATTTTTTACATTAAAATTAATTGTTTAATATTTTTTCAACAAACTCTTTTAATATATGATTAATACCAATAAAAAATTGATAATTAAATTTTATTATTATTAATTACTATTAATTTTTGTTAGCAATTAATTTTGATCAATTAAATCAATCATGTCAATCACATAAAAGAATATATTAATCATTAATTAAATACAATTTGACAAAATTTTTAAACATTGTTTAAATTCTAGATTTTGTACAAGTAATTACAGAATGTTATTCTATAATCATATCATATTATTAACGTTAATTAAAGAATATTTTAATAACAATTGAACATAATTGTTTAATTAATAATAAAAAAATTTAATTCTCTTATTGTTGCTCAATTTAATCACTTAGTAAATTATTAAAATATTTTTTTACCAACTTAATTTAAACATTGATATTTTAAAATATTTTGAAGAATTTAATTTTGAGCAAGATATTTAACAAAAATAAAACATAGGATAGCCAAATAAATTTATGCATTGTAATTTAATTGTATGTTTTTATTGATAATTAATTTGTATTTTTATTTAATTTTAACATGAGATATAAATCTAAGTTTACTTAATAATTAATATATAAAGGTTATGTTAATATTTAAATCCATCCAAATTCAAGGCTTATCAATTAGTAGGGAAGTATATTTCTCAAAATTGTATCATCTAACGTCACTTAAAAATAGCTGCACAACTTTTTTTTTATTGCTTTGAAAATTTTGATATTTGTATATTTGATAATCTTCGTATATCAAAATAAGTAAATGAACCTCGTCAATAACCCTACATAATTAAAAATAAGATATTTTCTTCCCTGGATAGATAGTATTCCACAAGAGACCAACTAAAAATATGACAAAGAAAAACTTTGTGCTTTATAAACATTTTATTTTGTTCAAAAAGAAAAAAAAAATCTTAGCATTGTAGTGCATTTCAAAATATATTTTACAAAGACAAACAATATATGATTGGTTAGTCAAAGGAGAAAAATCCTTAATAAAGAAAGACATTACTTAAACGTATTTTTATTTAATTCATTCTTATAAAGTTACATTGAGATTATGACGTAGATCCAACATATGTTCTAAAATAATTTTTCAGTTACATCATGTTACAATAGCATATTATATTGTTCACACTACCAAACACAAAGTTGTAGAATATCATACGAAGACATTACAATGACATAAAATTGTTTTAAATTAGTAGTTTGAAGTGTTTTTTATCCATTAAGTATGTAGTTGCTTTGAATAATATAAGGGAAAACCCAAAGTATATTACAATACAATTTTATGAAAACTCGTCCCTATGAATAAAGAGTATTGTAGTGCGAGGCTAGTCATTTACATAGCATTTTTTTTTCTTCCGTAAATTAGGCACACCTTTGCGATATTCAACATCAATCAAAATCTACAACAAACACAATCAACTATTCACTTGGTAATGTAAGACACATGAAGGCATTGCATGTCACTGGAGTTGAACACAAAACAATCATAGTGTAAACCTAATTGAATTGAACATGCACGTGTGCAATAGTGGTTCCTTGCATTAGAAAAATGATTTTATTTCTTATTCAAGGACTTTGTCATATTTTACAGTGAAAAAACAATCCCCTTTCTAAAAGGCATATTAAATACTACATTTGGTTTTTTTTATAACACTATCCTACAAATTTTAATCACAGGCACTTGATAAGTTAATTATAGTATAAATTGCATTGTTAATTTCCGAAAAAGAAAACTCAAGTGTAATTTCTTAAGTGTTTTTTACTGTTGTTTTCCAATCAAAATCAAAAGTTTCTTTCATTAGTTAATTTTATCTTTTTCAATGCTAGATTCATTAAGTAAATTACAAAGTTAAAGCTCTAGGTTTAATTGAATAAAATAAAAACTCAAATAATGTATTGAGTTTTGTTCATTTTTAAATTGGCATTAGTCACATTACCACTTAATAATGGGATAACTAAAAAAATGACTAACAAAGTAGTGAATATGGGTTATCAAGGTTGAATATGTCAAGTAATGATTACGAGTATTGAAATTTAATGAATAAAGGTAACACACAAAGAAAACATTAAAACTCATTTTATTTATTTTATAAATAACTCACTTTTCGTATTATTTTTCACATTCAATCTCATTTAAAAATTCTTTCTTGCATTCACCGTGAGTTTCACACACCTACTATGTAGGGTTCTACCACTTGTTGTTGCAAGATATTGTAAGCAATCATTTTTGTTTTAGCAAACCCTATAAAAATACACTGCATTTGACATTTATCTACTTGTACTCATTATTAACTATTGTTCCTCTTGTGTATATGTGTTTAACACTGTTAACATTTATCTGTGCAAAGAAAAAAATAATGATATTAAAAAACTAAAAAAAAAATGGTTGCTTAATGGTCAAAGTAACAAATGTGAATAAATGTAACTGTGCACAAAATAACCTATTAATAATTAAATGGAAATTAAAAAAAATACACTACTCCATATACAATCAAAAAATTCCTTTATATTTTTTCATAGATGTTAAGTTATAATTGCAAAAAATGAGTAAGAAATAATAGTCATTTCTCACCAAAGTTCACATCATATCAATGATATAAAGTTTGTATTTTTATCATTGTTTTTAAACGAGTTAGAAGAAAATAACTATTTTACTTGTCTGTGTTTTTTTAAAAGTAAAAAAAATTGAAAATGTGTTTACAAAATTTCAAGCATAGTTTTAAAAATTATATCAATCATAGACTCGATTAAAATATTAGATCACAAGTTATTTGTTAAATCAATAGATTAGTAGTTAAACAACATGAATCGATATATGTAATTTTAAATATAAATATATAGTATTTACATCATAAATTTACTAATTAGTCATAATAATTTAATAGTGAGTTTTTCTATTAAATAATTTTTAAATTTTGAACTTGATTTATGTGTGTCGTTTTTTGTATTCTTTTATTAAAAATATATTTTTAAAAATAATAAATATTGGTTGAATTGATTCAATCAAATCGATTCTCTCATTCAATTAGACTGGTTTAATTGGACTAGTTTATCGATTTAACCACTGAACCACTCCGATCAAGCCAGATTCATGACATATCCGATTCAATAAGTGACTTAGATCAATTATGCGATCAGTTTCTGGTTGATTTAAACTAGTTTTTAAAATTATGGTTCCTAAGTAATTAAATAAATTTAAAAAAGCAACAACTTTGCAAAAATTTGTAGGTCCTATGTAGATATTTATTTTTCTAAAAATACTTATAAAAAAATAAAATATATTATTTTTTTTATAAGTTAAAATTAACTTATGTATTTTGATTTTTGAAAAATTTATATGATTTTTTTAAAGTTAAATGCATAAATTAATTTTTACTTTTATGAAAAGTTTAATTAATTAATTTATTTCTTATAATTACTTACGAATAATTTATTTAAAGAACGACTACTTTTTTGACAAATTTCATATTAAAACTAATAAAATTAAATATAATCACTCATATAGTAAAGGAAAAGTATTCCAATTTCAATTCAGATATAATCTTGATATGCCTCTTTTATTGTTTCTATTTTAAAAGAAAAATCAAATTTTATTTAAAATACATTTTAAAAAAATTATAATAACTATATAAGTTTAGAAAAACAAAAACGTTATCAAAGAATCACTGTTCTAATATTTCACTCAAAAAATAAAAGTGAAAGATTTATATCATAAACTTATTTGTCTTTTCAAATTTAAACAAAAGAGAGTAAAATTTTATGCGTATACTCAAGTGAAAATTATTTATATTCTATAACAATAACAAGATAACATCTCGATTTGAATTCCACTTTTTTTTTTTTGTTTATTCTTTGATTGCATTAATTTTTTATTCAAGTTTTTTAGGTAAATGTTAGTTAATGTTTGTTGAACACGTACTAAGAAAATAAAAGTAATTTTTTTATTAAAATGCACAAATTATTCTTTCTTATAATTTTTAAATGCACTTTTTATTATTTTGAATAAAAAAAACTTTATAAAACACCTGTTAGCAAAACTCTGACTTCTAACTTTTCATTCGTCAAAACTAATTGTGTAAAATATAAATACAGGTTTCTTCCCCTAGTTCTATCTAATCTGATCAATTTCCATAGAATTTTTATTGTTCTTTCTAAATTTAACAAATGAAATGTTAAATCGTTACTTAGTACAGATCTGGACCCGGAATAGGTTCAGCCCAAGAACAAAATCACAGTTGGCAAATCTGATAGTTAAGTTGGGCCGGGTCTAGTTGTAGCCCATAATATACCCATCTTATAAACCTCATATATAAAGCGAATCAGCGCTGATTTGTGCCCTAATTTCCTTCGCTGCTCTGCTTCAACCGTGCGGAAGAAGAAGAAGAAGACGCCGCCATGGTAAGTTACCAACACCAACCAATGTTTTGCAGTTGTTTCCTCTGAAGTTAGTTTTTAGATCTCATCACGCTGTTTCGTTTTCTCTTTTCTCAGGTGAAGTACTCCAGAGAACCCGACAATCCCACCAAGTGTAAGCTCCATTATGCTATCGTAATTTGACAAAATTTTAATATATGTTATTTTTGCACTGTGGTTATTTATATGTCGCTTTTCTTCACTCAAACGAGAGCGTTTGTTTTTGAAGTGTTGATTTTAGCTTAATTTGAACTTATACGTCGATTGTGGTATGTTATTGCAGCCTGCAAGGCTAGAGGCGCCGACCTCAGAGTGCATTTCAAGGTACTTGGATTTGTTACCATTTGATGATCTTTTGTGTGGTGATGTACTCGACCATTATATGTGATATGCCTAACCCTAATTTTTAGAACTGAAAATGATTTTTGTATGCATTTTGCATTATGATTGTCTGTCCATAATTGGGAAACCTGATGAAAAAAGCAGGGGTTTGTTTTGACCATGTGGACTCGCCTCTCGTAAACTTCAGGGATATAATCTTTTCATTGTTATTGGGTGAACCTCTGTTCCTTTGTTGTGACTGAAGGTTCAGTAAATGATGGAACAAGCTTTTTCGCTGTATGCTACTCATTATGATTAACTTGGTAATATCATTTAAAATAAAATTAGACCTAGTTGTTTAAAAAAATCACTTCTGTTAGCAGGTCTATTCAAAACCATCTGGGGTATAGCCACCTTGGTTTTTTGGTTAATAGGTTTTCCTCTTTTGTTGATTAAAGTTTCATAAAAATGTTTACTGGTCGGTGATGGGCACTAAATTAGTTTATTGCCTGTCCACTTTACAGAACACCAGAGAGACTGCTTTTGCCATCAGGAAGTTGCCCCTGGCTAAAGCTAAAAGATACTTGGAGGATGTTTTGGCCCACAAACAGGCCATTCCTTTCCGACGCTTCTGTCGTGGTGTTGGGAGGACAGCCCAGGCTAAGAACAGACACTCCAATGGGCAAGGACGCTGGCCCGTCAAATCAGCCAAGTTCATCCTAGATTTGCTGAAGAATGCTGAGAGTAATGCTGAAGTATGTCTCCTGTTTATGTATTTGATTTGATTTTCCTTCCATTTGATTATTATAAGTCTGCTTTATAATTCATTATACTTTTGGTTGCTTTGCCACAGGTGAAGGGTTTGGATGTCGATGCTCTTTACATTTCTCATATCCAGGTTAACCAAGCACAGAAACAACGACGCCGCACCTACCGAGCTCACGGAAGAATCAACCGTATGTTGCTGATTTTGTTGATATTATTGTCTTAATGGATTACTATTACATGCTTATGTTGACGATGGCTTTTTTTTGCAGCTTACATGTCATCTCCCTGCCATATTGAGCTGATATTATCTGAGAAGGAAGAGCCTGTGAAGAAAGAGGTAACGATTGACCAACACCCTGTAAATATTATCTTATCTTCCTATTTTCTTTTGCATCGAATTCTTATTTATTGTTGTTCTTGTAGCCTGAGACCCAATTGGCAACAAGCAAGAAGAAGGGTGCTCTTCGAAGTGGTGCTTCATCTTAAATTGCTCTTGAAGCTATTGATTGGAGGGCCTAAGTTCCTAGATTATGTCAGTTTTGTCGATCTTTTTCTTCTATATTTGTTATGAGCTGCTTTTGAAGCTTGAACAGCACCTTTTGTTTCGTATACTATGTTTTAAGTTAATTGAGTTACTTGAAAATTTTTATTATGGTAATTGGATGATTACTTTGTGGATCCCTGTTGCTGAGCATTTACAAAAAGTAGACTCTTATTCTTATTTTAAAAAGTGAGAAAAAGAAAGGGCTTATTTATATTTCGAAGATGCATGCATTAGACATGAATAAAGTTCCAGTGGAAGTTATTGGGATTAGACATGAATAAGTTCCAATGGAAGTTATTGGGGTTCGTCAATTTGACTAATCCGAGAATCTAATCCAAACTGATTTTTAGCTTAGTGGGATTTAATCTGAATCACACTAATCGGGATCAAATCCGATGGTGACTGGTTCGGACATTGGATCGTGATTTATAAATTCAATGTATTCTAAACAAACTAATAATATGATTTTTTGTTACACCTTATTTTTATTATAAAAAAACTAATTTTACGTTAATTAAAAAATAGTTATATCATTTAATTTTTGTTAATTCTACTTTAAAATAATATTTTTTCAAGCAACATTTCATTTTGATAATAATAAAAAAGTGTCATTCAAAATACAATTTTAATTAAATGAATGATATTTTAGAGGTGATTTTATTAAATATAATAAAATTTGTTACATTTTGAGACTAAAATAAGTGTTTTTTATATTTGAAATAAAAAAGTATTTGATTATTATGTATGAAGTTTTATGCTGTAATTATATATTATGTTTTTTAAACAATTGTTATTATTTAATTTATGTAAGTTAATTATGACAAAAATATGTTTTCACGTTTTATTGTACGTACGTTCATTATAAAAAACTTGACTGTTGGGAACCGAGTCTCGTTCTTAATTAGATTAGATTGGATTGTGTTAAAAAAATTGAGAAACTCGAACTAATTCAAATGAATTACAATTAACTGGTTCAAATTTGATTTTCTCTAAAATCTAATCAAAATCGACCGGTGAATCGGAAAATGGAAATTTCTTTCTGTTTCGCAATAGTAAATTGCTACTCAAATTTTATTTCATCTTTCTCTCTGAAAAATGTGGGGCAGTTTTTATTTCATAAAAATGTACCATTTTTAATTAGTTTTACCTGTTTCCATTTTTTTGGTACACAACTTCAAATATTATAATTGAGTTGCTATTCATCGTAATCAAAATTGTGTTTCTTTATGTATTTTAAAATTATTTTCTTATATCGTCCTCGATAGTCTTTAGTTTTGATGAAATGAATCACATCTACCATCCTTGTGCCTTTTAGCTAAAAAAGTAATAATTTTTTTTATTTAATTAAAATGTATATATTTATTTTATTTTAATATTTTAAGGTAAATTTCAACTGATTTAATTTTTTTTGCTAATCTCGTTGTAAGTGATGCTTTTGCACATCTTTTGCCGTAAACAAAATATAACAATTAATATTTAAATATATTAAATTAAATTATAATTAAGGTGAATAATAAAATATAAAATAATTAGATATATTGTGACATTTATTTGTGATATTTTAATAAATTTTCTATTAGAAAAATAGATTGAATTGTTTAAAATAGAAAAAAAAATATAAATTATTAAAAAATTTAACAGAAATTCATGTGAATTTTTCGGTATCAAAATGAACATACATGTAAAATTTTTAGTTAATTAATTACTCCCTTTATCCTATTATGAATTGCTTATAGGTATAATTTTGATGTTAAAAAATGTTGAAAATTAAATAGAGAAATAAAGATATTAAAGGTATGATTTTTTCTCCTATTGTTCATTTATTTTCTCCTTATTTAATTTTCTCATTTCCTCTTTTAGCATGTATTTCAAGGATTTGTTTGGTATGATAGAAAAGAAGAAAAAAGAAAGAAAGAAACATAATGATTTTAAAATTTATGAATAATTTGATAAAATAAAAAAGAAAGAAATATAAAAAAAAAGTGACGAGTCCCACAAAAATTATTTCCGCACTAGACCACAGAAATACTGCCAGAAGTTGTTCGTCTCTTCGTCCCTTCCTATGGTAAGCCTTTCTTAATTATTATAATAATAAAAATAATGTTAAAAACAATAATATTAAAAGTAAATAATAATAATACAAATAAAATAACTAACAATAATAATGAATATTATTATTAATAAAATAATATCAATAAAAATAAAATTATATTCTCATTTAATATTAAGATTTATTTTTATCTATCAAATAATTTTAATTTAAATATTTTTTCTCTATTCTATTCTATTTTCTTTTACTAAATAATTTTTATTTTCACTATTTTTCACTTTTTCCTTTTTCTTTTTTCTTTTCCCTCACATATTCACTTTCATTCTCATTTTTTTCCCTCACAATCAAACAAAAGATAAACAAATTGGTGAAAAGTATTTTTTTTTCAAAAGAAATAATATCACATAATATATTTATCATTTATTCCTATTGAAATCTGTTAAGGTGTATGAAATAATGTGTTTATTAAAATCAACTTTACATGTAATTTAATAGTAGTAAATTTCAGTGGATGATAAAGATTGTATTAAAAAATATGTTGATGGCAATTTTCATTTTTTAAAATGTTGAATCAACAAAAGTTGTAGATCACCAGTGTTCAAGTGATAAGGGTTTTTTTTTTTTTTTTTTTTTGTAATAATTGACTAGGTTGATCGTGCTAAATTATGGTAGAATAAAATACAATAAATATTAGAGGGACTTGGAGGAACGATTTGTCGAGATACTAAATTATAGATTGATGAAGTTGCTTTTTGTTTACTTAGAAATTCCTACGGAGAGAAATTCATGAAAGAAAAAGAGACTTGGAAACCTATTATTAGAAAATTTGAGAAGATACCAACTCTTGGAAAACACAGATAATTCTATTTTGCTAGTAAGGTATGTCTTATTAATTTCATTCTCAATTATCTCCCAATATTCTTTTTTTCATTCTTTAGAATCGCACAAATTGTTGTATATAAATTGGTGATCCTACAAATAGATTTCTAGTGGGGGAGTGAGGGAGAAAAAAAAAAAGAAAATATCATGGATAAATTGGAAAAATATATTTACACAGAAAGATTGTGGGGACTTGACATTATAGACTTGCAACTTTTTAATGAGACTTTCTTGAGAAAAATGGAGGTGTTCCTTGTTTTATCAAAAGGGATATTTGTGTGAAATAGTTTTATATAAGAAATATTAAGGTCGGAAAGGTTCGATAGGTGAAAGAGACAACAAGAATTCATCTTGGTGGAGAGATTTGAGATTGGTGTGTGGAGAGGAGAGTAAAACTAAATGGTGTGATAAAGGGATGTAGTGGGATACTGGGGGTGGGAAGGAGATACACTTTTGGATTGATTGTTGGATAACAAAAGAAAACCTAAAAATTTATACAAAAGGTTGTTTCTTATATCCCAACAACAATATAAAGTCATTGCAAAGATGGAAAAGTGGATTAATGATGTGTGGAAATGGGATTTAAAGTGGAGAAGAGATTTGTTTCAATGGGAGGCTAAACTTGTACAAAACTTATTGGTTAGACTTGGAAAATGTAAAACCAAAGCTGACGAGTATTGATAGTTGGAAGTGGAATCATAATAGCTTAAGTATCTTCACAATGAAATCAGCATACCACATGATCTTGAAATTGCAAATTGAGTTTGAAGGAAAAAATGACATAACTCACAAGGATGTGGAAGAATACAATATGTTTTATTGAATAATAATTTGTTTTTAAATACAAATTTTATAACATAAAGGAATATGTTTTAAATTTAGATTTTGTATCAGAAAAGAAATTATAAAACTTCCTAAACAATAACCACTAACATAACTGCTAATGAATAACATTAAGAGAAAAATAATAATCCTAAAAACTTGGTCAAAATAGGAGACAATTGTTGATACACATGTTCAACACTCCTCCTTGTATCAGTGATTGATGAATCCAAGCTTTTCCCTCAATAACTCAAACTTGTTTCTTAGAAGAGTTTTAGTGAAGATATCCGACAACTAGTCTTCAATTTTGTAGTACTTTAAGTACATTATACCTTCTCGCTGTACATCTTTGAGGATAAATAATTTGATGCTAAAATGTTTTCTTTTTCCATGGAAAATTGGATTTTTGGAGATGGCTATGGCTGCTTGGTTGTCCACCATTATTTTAGTAGTTGTCTCTTGCTCCAAGTGCAAATCAGTTAACATTTTTCTCAGCTACAATTTATGGCTGCTATAAATTTTGCTTCAGTTGTTGACTGTGCAACAATTTCTTATTTTTTTGAACACCAAGAGAAAATCCCTGATCCAAAATTGAAATAGTAGCTTGAGGTGCTTTTTATGTCATCTGAACATCTTGCCCAATCATTATCAAAATAACCTTGCAACTTGAAATCTTGTAATTAATTGAACTTGATACCATAATTTAAAGTCCTCTTGAAATACCTCAATACTCTTTTTGCTGCTTTCAATTGAGATTCTTTTGCATAATTAATAAATCTTTAAAGTACACTTACCGTATATAAGATGTCTGATCTTGTTGCTGTAAGATACATCAGACAACCAATTAAATTTCTGTAGAGTGCTTCATCCACTTGTTTTGAACCATTATCCTTGCATAACTTCTTCTTTTGGCACATAGAGTGTTCATGCTATTATAGCTCTTTGTGTTGAATTTCTTGAGGATCTCCTTTGTATACTTCCTTTGGAAAATAAAAATATCACCTTTATTCATACTAAGGAAGAAAGACATTTCTCCTAGGTCTGCCATCTCAAAAACTTGCATCATATCATCTTTGAACTATTGAATGAGTTTAACATTGCTTCCAATAACTAGGAGATCATCAACATATAAAGTGGATTCACAATTAAATTAGCTTGACCACCTTTGATGTATAAAGTTACTCTTGATAAGTATTCATCAATTATGTTGTACCATGCTCTTGGAGCCTGTTTCAACCCATACAAAGCCTTCTTTAATAGATAGACTTTGTCTTCATGTCCTTTCACAAACAAACCTTTAGGTTGCTCAACAGAGATTTCTTCCTCTAGAAATATGTTTAATAAAGTTGACTTGACATCAAGTTGGTAGATTTTCCATCCCTTTTGTGCTGCAATAGCTAGCTACATCCTAATGGTAACCTATTTTTAAATACAGATTTTGTAACAGTAATGAATCTATTTTAAATACATATTTTATAACAAAAAGGAAATTATAAAACTTCCTAAACAATAACCACTACCATAACTGCTAATAAATAACATTAAGAGAAAAATAACAGTCTTAAAAACTTGGTCAAAATAAGAGACAATTGCTAATATACATGTTAAACAAAGTTTAACAAGAATCAACTTTGCTCATCCTTATCACCATATGTTAAGTGTTTCATTCGGAGGATGTGGCTCGATAGAATCCTAACAAGAGTCAACTTGAAGAAGAGAAATATTGATATACTTAATAACTTGTGGGATTGCCCATTTTGCATGCAATAGGAGAAAAGTATGTTGCATCTTTTTTTCACTTGTACAAAATTAACACAAGTGTGGCATCATTGTTATTCCTGGTTGGATCTTAAGAAGAGCATTTTTGGCAACATGAGGTTTTGTTGGGTCTCTATTCACAATAATGATGTATGGAAAATAATTTGGTGTGTTGTCATTTGGAGTATTTGGAATGCATTTTTGAGAATTACCAATTTGATAAAACAAAAATCCAGGACAATGCAATATTCCATGCATGGGCCCTAGATGAGTATATGGATGTAGGGATTTACTTTTTCTAAGATGCAGTGAATGACAAGTACCAAATTATGCTTGAATGACATTTTTGGGAGGAAACTCTAATCTATGGTGGCGAGCAAAATGTAATTTTTTATCTATTAGATATTTATAGTCAATATGTAATTAGGAAGGAAGCTGGGGATAGATTAATGGTTATCATATATTTATGTCTATACATAAATATTTAATAACCATTGTATTTAGGGGAGGGACAACTCAATGTCTCATTTTTTTGTAAATGGTAAGACATGTCATATACCTATTCATATATATATATACATGATTCTTTGTTTGCTGATAAAAAAACAAACAAACACTAGGGCAAAAAGTTGAACTGGAACCATTATGGTATATGTTTAATTAACAAGTTAAATTTGTTTGTGTACATTAATTTTTGAACTTCAGCAAAAAGTTGTTCAAAGTATGTAACATTACTTCGATTCATTAGTTACTACTTATATGTGTACAAAATGTGAGCAAACTTAATGATGTGAGATTGTAAGTTGGAGTTATCTAGTATCAAAATCAAAATAATCTAAGAAGAAAATATTGGACAAAAATAAACTTCATTCATATTCTAAAAGTAAACTTCATAAATTATTGAGCTAACCTTCATTCACATTGGACAATTTCATTACACATAATACAATTATGAATAGTTGGTATATACGATAATGCAAAAATACACGTGTCCAAATGAATACAAACACTATATACTCATAAGACAAGTTATGAAATCATATCATAAACGTTTATCTGGTTGACGAGGTTCTCACAATTTTCATAAAAAGTAAAGTCAAGGTGGTAGAAGTTAAGAAATGATTGATATCTACATAAAATTGTTCTTAAATGCAAAATTTTAATTTAATTTATTATAAAGAAATAACTATTTTCTTTAATATTTAAATAATTTTGCAAACATTTGCTAATGAGTTTAATTCTTTATATTATTAGAATAAATATATTTTTTATTACCAATAAAAAATTATTTTAAATATAATTTTAAAATAAAAATCAATAAAAAGTTATAAAAAACACAATAATAATTAGGATAAATAATGTATGTAATAATAATGTAGAAATATTTTTCTTATCATTTCATTAAATTGATAATATAAAAATTTCTACCTTAATATCTATTAAATTATAATGTCAAGTCTTAAATATATTTTTAGTTCTTTAAATAAATGATAATTTATTTTTGTTTTTTAAATTTAAAATTATTTTAAAAAAATTTGTTGTTAAAAAATTATTTTAATCTTTCTAAATTTTATTAATGATTTCACTTAGTTGGTGAATTATTAGTCATTTGATAATTCAGTTTTAATTTTATTTTCTTACTGTTATGTCTTTTTTTTCCATCATTTTCATAGAGAGATTTTGAACTTTTTTTTAAATAATTGAATCATTTTTTTAATAATAATTTTTTTATTAACAAGTTATTTAATTTATTTTTTATGTATTTAATATAAATATTAAACAATTCATTATGAATAAATATTTATATAAATAACCTTTTAATTTAAGTAAATCCAAAATGACATGTGATATATAAAAAAAATCTATCGATAAGAAACTTATTTGATATAATTAAGTCACTCACTCTTTAATGTTTTTGATAAAAAAAAAATTGCGTGATTGTTTTATTAGATTATTTTATCACGTGAAAAGTTATTATATTATTAAATATATTGTTATTTAATATTATTATTTTTTAATATCAAATTAATATTTAAGGTATTCGAAAACTAATTTATAAACCTTAAATATTAGCTTTACCAAATATGTGGTTGGCTCGCTAGTCTTTGACTTTTTAGGTTTTCCTTCAAGTCTTTTTCTGCATTCGATCATTGTATATAAAGTCACCCATCATCTCCTCTTTTAAGGATAGTCGACGCTTCATTTCTCAAAATCTAAAGGTAAGACTCTAAGACACTTATTTTCTTCTTTCAATATTTTTATTTTTCATTCACTATCTTGCTGTCTTAAGAAAACTGTTTTTTGTTGCCAAACGATAACCACTCATCGTTAAGCTGCAGTTTCTTTATTTCGTGAAACTCTTCTTATTCGGGTTGGCCGATTGTCGGAAACCCCATTTCAAAGAAACACTATGGATTTTTTACTCAACGGAGGTCACAACGATTAACAGAACTGTCATGTTTTTTTTTGCATAATTTATCTTATATCTATGTGTAACTTTATCAATTTTCCATCGAAATTTCGTTTAGGGTATGCTCTTACGATGAGTTTTTCATTATTGGGGCCACAGTGATTGCCAATTATAATTGTATTTTAGACGATTTGGTGAATCTTAACGAAAGTTTCGTCCATCTTCGAGCAACCCTTTTTATCAATTTAAAGTACAGAGTGCAGATTAAAGTTTTTTCTTTTTTTCCCCTTTTTTGCTCTGCACCAAATACTGCACTCTGCAGAGATCACAGGTGTACCATAAAACTGATATCTAGTCCAGGGTTTGTTGTGAGACCTTTGTGGCATTTTTGTTGTGTTTCAATGTGTTTTGGTTCCTGGTGGCTGTATAACAAGTATAGAAAATAGATTACTTCTATGCAAATATCACACTTCGATTTGTTAGACTCTGGCAGTATATCGATTTTAATTTGAATAAATTATACTAATATCCCTTGAAATTTTGTGAGAATGCACGAACTCTCCCTGCTTTTTTAATGTTTATAACAACTTCCCTTGCAAGGGGACACCTGTAATGTTTTGCAAACAATTAAGGAGAGTTGTCATTGAGATAGAAAAATAGGAGAATTTTGTGTAATTTCATGAAATCTCAAGAGATGTTAGTGAAATTTACTCTTTTAATTTTTGTAGTCCTAGTCTGTTCCTTGAACCTTTATCGGTGTTTTGATTGATTATTAGGCTTGACGTTTGTCCAGGGCTCTGGAGAATGACTTGAAGTTTGGATAATTCTGTGTCTACTCTCTGATGGCTAGGATCTTCATGTTTTGCTTGGCAATAAATAAATGGAATATAAAATATTTCGTATAAGGACACTTCTGGTTTTATTACTGAGAAAGATATCCTTGGATGATTTCAATATTGCAATCTGCATATTTTTGTAAGATTATGTTTTATGGTATACTCGTATAAACATGTTAGACGTCTTGTAGCGCTTCTGTTGATCTAAGATTTTTTTTTTGTTGTTGTTTTTTTTTTTGGATTGTAGGGTTTCTGACTATTTTTCCTGATGTTTTTGCTTCATTAGATGGATTGGCAAGGGCAAAAGATAGCAGAGCAGCTAATGCAGATCATGCTGCTTGCATTTGCTGTGATTGCATTTGCTGCAGGATATCTTATGGCTTCTTTCCAAATGATGATCCTCATATATGCTGGTGGTGTGGTTCTCACCACATTGGTGACTGTACCTAATTGGCCCTTCTTTAACGGCCATCCTCTCAAGTGGTTGGATCCAAGCGAGTTAGAAAAGCATTCAAAGCCTCAACCATCTCTGAATGTAAATTCAAAGAAGAAATCTGTTAAGAAGTAGGCTTCTTTGGCATGTTGGTGCTAGTATATTTTCTTGAGTTTAAAAATTTATGCTTTGACGGGATTTTGTATTTCTTACTTTCTTTCCTCCCTTTCCCTTCACTGGATATTACAACGTACTTTACTTTTTTGGACAGCAAAGGTTATATCTGTTTGCTTTTGAGTTTTTATTTCTTTACGGCCATTTTTTTTATATCTCTTCCTTCCATCCTTCTTGCACTTCCACATGGATTGTGAAACCAACAATACCCTCCTTTATAGATACGCGGTTGATCTTGGTTTATTTGCCTCTGCTTATCTTCTCACCGTTGGTCGGGTTAGTGTATTATATTAATCATTTTCATGACAGAGCAGCCAGTGATTTCATTCTCTATTCAAATATAGCCCCTTTATCTGTAGTCGTAATTTTCTTTTTGATGGTTAGAAATTGTTGCTGAACATTGAAGTGTGATGCAAAATGTCTCGTGTTCTCAGCTATCGAGCACGAAAAGAGAAACTTGGGTTGTAGTTGTGGTACTTAAGCTTGTCGACTTGGTTGTTGGTGAATAAACCATCTACTAAATAGTTAAACTAATGAAATTATTAATAGTCATTAAAGTAATTTCATTAGTTTAAAGACTACTTAGGAAAGAAGGTTTATTTGTAATGTATTCATCGTGTTTCTGTCCACTGGAAGTGTTTTGGCTGTAACACCGAATATAGTTCAAAGAAATCGTAAGTACAAAGCGACTTATATTACACGTGGAAGAATAGTGATTACTATACTGAAGCGTAAGCATTGTCCAATTTGGGTGTCTTCGTCCCGTAACATGACGGTTTCTCATTAGCTAATGACATCAGAGTGCTGTGTTCATTACATATTAAAAATTGGGGCCAGAAATCTGGGTTGTTTTCTAGTTTTTGGAATGGAAGAATCGTTCACTAAAAAAAAGAAACAAACGAAAAGCTTGTGTGGATGTTGTTCGTGATTCAATCATAAGCAATAAGCATGGATCAACCTCAGTCATCAGAATTCAAAAGTGTGTCCATCGGTGAAATTTGTACAGACTATACATGATTGAGCCTACCTGACAGAAATTAGGTCTAACAAAACATAAATGAACTTCAGCAATAGGAACTCAGCTGACTCCAAGATAAAAGTGAAAGCGCGAAAAGGGAACTATTTACAATGAGTACTATGGTGATTAACGAATTTCTAAGAGTTTTCATTCCGTAGCGCCCTTAAAATGGGATCATTTTCCTCATCAAGCAAATTCTCCTCGTCGTCATCATCCAATTCATCTAAAATTGACTGGTTAATCCTCTTCCGAGATTGTCTCCTATGCTTCTTAAGTTCCAGCCGTGGCTCTGCCTGCTGAACACCCATGTCTCCCATCTTCAACCTGCAAAAAGAAAATGATGTGGTAGTTAATTAAAAAATTCCCCAGGATAAAAGACAAATAAGTTATGCTTCGTCTTATTATTATGTAAGTAGCCACATTGTTAAGGTGGTTGTCACTGACATCATTAAAACTTTTGGACAGTTTGACAAGCACTATATTGTAAGCAGTACAATTTGCAACAGTACTCACATAATCCGGTAAGAGATCTTGGGCATTAGTACGTATTCCAAGAAAAACACTTCAGCTAAATACTTTTCACAAAGTTTTTGTTTTTCCCACAATCGTTAACAATGACATTCAAAGATTTTGGTGGGTGGGGGGAGGCAATAGATAAATGAGATTCCATGCTGAGGACGTTTTAAGCAACTAGCAGCTTCTTGCATCGGCTAAACTGCAAATCCTATTATGTATGATTATATGTTAATTATCATAAATAAATTAGAATTGTGCTGTGAGATTCGTGTTTATATCGATAAGACTATATCTTAACAAGTAGAAAGATAAAAATCAGCTTTTTAAAAGTAAACGAAGCCCTCTCACAATCACAAACTGCTCAAAATATTCATTTTAATTGAACTTTTTGATCAAAGTATCATAGTTCTCAATTAACTGAGAAGCATTGGTATTCAAGTAGCAAAGGCTCCCTTGTTCATCATACCTTACATCACCTTCTCTTTTAGTTCCAAATGTCCTCAGCTGGAACTCCTCCCTGATTCTTATTTCATCAAGAAGTTGAAAATAGAACGAATATCTTTCCCAATCTCCCTTCACAATGCACCCAGGTTCACCCAGATGCAAGCAATTGTTAAATGAACATTTCTTGGTCTCATTGGCACTAAGCATTTTCCTGATCTGAATAGGTGAAAAAGAATATAACATCAATCAGGAAAAACTGTGTTAACCCTGAATTTATTCGAAAACTACATAAGCATTACTAACTTCAGGAAAAGTCTGAGCAAGAGACTGCTTTGTCACTTTCAATAAACTAGGCTGGTTAAAACCAGGCGTATCAGCAAGAAAACCCCCTTCAGACAATGGAAGCAGAGAGACATGGCGAGTAGTATGCTTCCCTCTACCGCTTCTGGTTGAAACCTCCCCAACTCGTTGATTCTCCAACCACTTGCTTCCCAGAATCTGAGAAACAACACACGTCCACAAGTAACACGAATATCAAAGTCTCACATACACTTTGTATAAGACATAAAAAAACACCAAAAAGACAAGAACAAAACCTACAGGCTCAAACCAATTCTCCCCATCTGCAGCATCGGAAGGATTACTTCTAAGGGCATTGATCAAACTAGACTTTCCAACCCCGCTAGGGCCCACAACCACTGTCGTTTGATCCCTCAACTTGAATGCAAGAAGATCAAGTCCATGTCCAGACTCAACACTGCAAAAAAGGGGTTCATAACCCCAGCTGCGCAACCTAGCCTTCCACGAACTAATGATCTACACAAGAAACAAAAGCCAAAATTTCGCAACATAGCAAGTAAAAACACAACAACTAAACGTTTGGCGAAGCTTTCCATCTAGCAAACACAATACACTAAGGTGCTGTTTGGATAAAATTATCAGTTTTATAAAAGATTTATTTCTCAGCTAACTTGTGAAAGACATGAAGTGTATAAATGGATTTTAGGTAAATTAAAATGAAGAAAGAATGGGAATGCACTGACGTCTTTATGGACAAGCTCGGTCTTGTTGAGTGCGAGAGTGAGAGGGATCCCAGTGGATTCCGCTTCGACAAGAAAGCGCGTGAGGGTAAAGGGTTCAGGCTTGGGTTGTTCGAGCGAGAAAAGGAGGAGAAGATGATCGACGTTGGCAACGGGAGGGTCGAGAATCTCGGAGGTTCGGTGGAACACATTCTCGATCATACCCCTGCGGTCCACCCAATCGATGGAGCCCACCAGAACCTTGTCCCCGACCATGACCCTGCGCTTAATCTTCTTGAGGAGCGCCCTCACCACGCAGAGGAGCTCCACCCCGCGGAAGCTTCCAGAAGAAGAAGAATAAGAAGAGTTGTCTTGTTCAGGGACGATGACGCGCATGAAATTGGCCTGCGAGGCCGCCACGACGCCTATGGCCTGGGTTTCCGAGAGAGGGGGGCTGTCTTCCAGAGAGAGGACGGGGGCCAGAGAGGAGAACTCCTTCAGCATTTCTTTCGCCTTCAGCAGGTTGCGGCTTGGTCCGGCTAGTTGTTGTTTCTGCTTCTGCTTCTGCTTGTTAGGGTTTTCTTGTTGTCGGACCGCCATTGGGACGCAGCGGAAGCGCCGTAGGAGGAGAGGGGCCGCGCGGTGCCGGATCATCGAGAATGATGATGCTAACGACATCGAAACCAATCACTGTGTGGAAATTGGAATCCAGACTGAGGTCACTCCTCTGTTGGAGTTGGATTCCAGTTTCTAAACGGACAAAACGACTCTGCCTCTTCTTGCATATCTATCAACGACGCTTTGCCGCTTAAACGACGTTCACTCTCCTGCTCCCACTTATCCTCTTTTTTTTACTCATTTTTGGGAGCTCCAACTCACATTACCTATCTCATCTCATGTAATAATACTCATTATTTATAATTTATTTTGAATAAACTCCAATTACACGAATTTTAGTTACCTTCTAATAATCATTTATTTTATATTAGTACATTATTCATACAAACAAGATTATCAATAGCAAATATCAATCTATAATAATAATTCTAAAAATCTCTCTTATATGTGATGAAACTCTCTTTCATCTTTAGTTTCTTCATCATCTTCATCCATCTTTGCAACAAATCATTCTTTAAATCTATCATTGTCATTAAGGCTAATTAGATCATCTTCATCCTAAAGGTTGTTTCTTTATTTAAGTGCTGGATTATACTTGACATAGATTAAGTCATCAACCTTTTATGTTTAACTTTATCTTTTCTATTATGAATTGGACAACTTTTCCATTTCAATCATTTTCATAATACAATAAAGTCACTCAAATATTTTGTCTCTAGTCTCCACAAAGTTAAACCTATCAATAAATTTTATAAACATTGTCCCAACAAAAGAGTTCACCAAAAAGTTAATTATGTGTTATTACTTTTTATCTATTGAAGCATTTGACATTATGACGCATCAAAGACTTTCTCAATTCTTTCTTTGACCCTTCATTAAATTACTAGTGTACTCCACCTATTTTGAAAAAGTGAGATTCTTATATAGTGATAGCTTGGAAATCACAAATGCTTTCTAAAACTTTCAATAATTACAAAATATCATGAAAGCTTTACAACTTAACCATGTTGAAAGATTATTAGAGTAATGAGTTAAAATCAAAATAAGGGATAAATTTTTTTTTTTCAAAAATCTTGGGTAACTAAAAAACTTTTTGTTTAAAATGAATTTGAATTATTGTAATTAGATCTCAATTTGTTTGTTGCACAAATGCTAAAAAAGAAAATGGACAAAAGAAATGTAATAAGTTAATTGTAGTAGGTTTCTCTATCTCTTTAGATATTGATCCATAATACCTACCACAAAATATCCAAATGAGTATACAAAAGATAATAAACATATATCACTTGAATTTTGAATACAATAATATTTGACTTAACTAATAAATGAACGATCCAGACATTTTATCTTAATCCACAATACCTATTGTTGGCTTTTGCAATTAGATATTAGATCAAGATCCGATGAAGCTCTTGGTGTTTCTTTCTCTAAAATGTGCAAAAAAAAAAGTCAAAATGAGGGCTTGGTAAGAGAAAGAGACCAATTTGTTTTATATATATCAAACTCTTTTAATATATTAATTTTCTAATTAATTTATTAAATTGTTCTTTATCAACTCCATAATAGATTTAAAACCAATCTAATAGATTAATTTCCTTTCAATTTATTAAATTAGAACATGCTTTGTCATTCTAGTTATTGTAATAAATTTAATTGACCAAATAATTGATCAAAATAAGATGCCAAATTATTCTATCTAAAATGCACTGACTTAATAGATTAAATTGATCTGTTTTAATTTTATAAAATTTAGAATCAATTTAACAAATTAATTTACCACTAATAGATTAAACACAAACAAACACCATGAATTCTTCTTTTAAACCTGAGACCATAAGCGCTTTTCCTTTAGTTTCAATTTCTTGTTTTTTTTTTTGGATTGGATCAAGATTCAATTGCTTATATTTAATCTCTTATTACAAGTTTATAAAAAAAATATTTAATAACTACAAATCTAACATGTTGAAATTATAATAATCAAACTTCATCATCAATGATTGGGTTCTTCAAATCTTCAAGAAAAACTCTTCAACATAACAAATATAACTTATATCGATACCAAAATCATGACATATATTGGTAGACTTCTATGTAACTTGTTTGTCATGAGCATTTTTTATACATGCTTGCTTCAATATTTTATTTTATTTTTTGCAATTGTAGATTTTGGTTACCTAAAAAAAAGGTTAATGGGTCCCTTCAAAGTAACTTTCTTCCTTTTGTTAGCATCATTAAGTGGTATTTCAATTTTTTATTCTCTATAGTTTCCTTCTTTTAATGTATGGTCTTCTTCGTCTTGCATCACTCTTTATATTACTTTATTTTTTTCATCTTCTTATTCTTTTCAATAGCCCATGACTTATCCTTAACTTCTTTTTAGCAACTTAGGTAAGTTGCAACATTTTCTTTTTTTCCATTAGATGTTGTTTTCCTCTAACAAATCCTCCTTTCATAATGTTTTGGCAATAATTGC
Source organism: Pachyrhizus erosus (assembly GCA_026544285.1). Classification (NCBI taxonomy): domain Eukaryota; kingdom Viridiplantae; phylum Streptophyta; class Magnoliopsida; order Fabales; family Fabaceae; genus Pachyrhizus; species Pachyrhizus erosus. Next base: position 11,283 of record JAMLFT010001150.1, on the reverse strand, counting down.
AAAATATTTTGTTAGTGTCATTTTCTTTAACATGTGTGCAATGTTCCCATCCTATGTTTGACTTGTTGCTTTTAGTAACAAAAATTGAGGATGCATGATTGATGTTTTGGGTGTCTGACATTGACCTATTAGTGAAAAATAATGGAAACAAGGTTTAATAAAGAAAGTTGAGAATGATATAACAAATAACATATTTTGAAATTCTAAAAACAAATGAAAATTTGAAATTTTTTTAAAAAATAGAGAAATACAACTATGATTTTTTTAAAAAATAATTATCATTCTAAAATTTTAAATAAGCATAACACAAAATTATTGAGTTGGCAAAGATTGAAAAATAACAATAGGTATAAAATAAGAAGAGAAAAAAGTGGAAGAAAAAAAAATGAAGAAGAATGAATAAGAAAATTTAAACAACTTAAGAACAAATGAAAACAAACAAGAAAGAAAGAAATAGGAGGAAGAAAAAAACAAAAAAAAAAAACTTCTATTTATAGGTCACCAAAAAAGCTTGATGAATTTTAGGGTGTCGTAGTTTAGGTCATTAAAGAGGGTTGTTGTTGGAGAAGGCTTGTCAAAGTTCTTGGTTATAGATTCAATGGTTCACAACATGCAAGTGAGAAAATAGTCTTAAGTTTCTCTTTCATGCAGTTTCACAATACTAATGAAAAGGACAAAACATAAATGGTAGAAAAGATATTCCAATTAAGTTTTTTTCAAAAAATAGACCAAGATATAACTAGGAACCCATGTTTTAAAATGAAAAAAATAAACTTGGTGGTCCACCACGAGCACCAAAACCTCATGCAAATACAGAAGTTTGTTGATATTTAAATTTCCACTATTTTTCTACACTAGATTTTAGTGTCATCATCAACCTTTTTTGTAAAGACAAAATTTCGATATATCTCTTTAGATTTTTTTTGATAATTTGTGTTGATATTTAATATAAAATTTTATTGCATTGATTACAAAGATACAAATTTAAATTTAATTAGAAAAATAACAATCAAAGTACTTAAAGAATTGCACTTGTGTTTTATCCTTACATTTTGTCAACATCAACTTTTTTTTATTATATAAACCTTATTTTATTTAAGATATAATGCTCAACATTTAAGCAACACAAATATAGATGAAGTGAGTTGTATTTTTTGTTGATCTAGGATTTGTTTGTTTTTAGATTAGCATATCATAAATATGAAGTATTTATCAACAAAGTAAATGATTAATTTTTGCTAAAAAAACTTGATTAATTACTTTCAATCAAGTCTCCTATCCTAATAATTTTTTATTTATTTATAAAACTTGTTGAACTTTCTAAATCATAAGTAAAACACAAGAAAGAGGTTGAATTGTGTTTTTAAAAATCTTTTAAAAAATAAACGTGATAAATAGATAAAAGGAAAAACATTTGTTGTTAAAGGAAGGTTGTAAAAAGAGAGCAAACAATTTGTTAAAAACTAAAACATTTTGAAAAACTTGACAATTCTTTTTGTTAGTAAAGAGATAATGAAATAATATAAACATAAAGGTTTTTATGTTGATTCATTTTCAGCACTAAGGTTACGTCTAGTTTTTAACAAAGTATCGAATTTCATTATATGTAAAGATAACAAATGTTATTTTACCAAGACACTTATAGCCAAACAACAAGTAGTTTTTGTTCTAGCCTCTCAAAGCCATTACAATTAAATATTCTTTTTCAAGCTATTTCTAACTTAAACTCACAAGTTCTATGATTAAAGTTTTGTTAAGCTCGCAAGACTCTTTAACATCTAATACAAACAAATATAGATTGAAGGTTGAAGTCTAGCTCCAAAGTATACAAATGGTTGAGAACTTTATGAGGTAATTATTGATATTCAATTGACAACGTAAATACTCGAAGAATTTTAAGTACTCAAATCTTTGTCTTCTTAAAAGTTTATTGTATGTTTATTATCTTTGTATCTTTGATTCATCACATAATCTTCTATTTACAAACAAGATCTTTTTGTATATGTTTTCTCACAGTGATATTTTTGTTTTATTCGTTAGTAAGAAGTTTGAATCAACATTAATTGTTGTATTAATTATTTTTTACCAACTAGTAATCAAACTTTTGATAGAGTTGTTTGCTTATCTTCTTTTATAGACTTCTATCAATGTTTTAAGGTCTTGTCATTTTTTACTTGTAAAGATTTTTCTGACTATAACAAGATGTGACTTTATAGGTGACAAAAAGTTTTTTAAATACATTTTGGACCTTTTTATTTAATTTTCAAAAGATCCTACGATATTCAAGACATTCTTTATAATCAACAATATAAGACATTATGTAATAATGATAAACGTAAATGGTCAAATTGTTTATAAAAAATACATCATCTATCGATCATATGATTGTTGTAGTATTATATATAGGATTACATAAATAGAAGATCAAAATAAGAAAAATAAACATCTTATCCATATGTATGAATGATTGAACTTATAATATGTTTGCAACATCAAAATATTTTAAAAATCTGATTCGTCTTAAAAACTTACAATTTAAGATTTTACTTAAAAAATTTAAGTCTTATTCTACTCAAACTGAAAACTTATTAATAAGATTTATTTGTTAAAAAGTATAAAAATAATTTTTAACAAAAATAAATATTTATCTCCAATTACTTTTGTACCCAACACACATTCGTTCATACTCTTTAGCAACCTTACAACAAATTTGATGCAAAGATTAAGAGATGAACAAGTACCATAAGTACATCACGCCTGCAAGTGCATTTTAAGAAGTCCATGACACTAAAACAAATGTAAAAGTTCACAACAAATATTGATAAAATAATTTATCATGTATTCTTTTTAATCCTATACAGTTTTTTTTTGTAATAAGGTAAAATTTTTTTTTTTTTTCAGGTTAATTACTATTGTGAGGTTAATTAAAGTTTATTTTTTCATCTAATTATTAATTTTTTATACCAGTTGTAAAGTTTATTAAAGATACTCACTCATTTTCAATATAACTAAATATATTTATTTATTTATTAATAATATAAGTCATATTTATTGATGAAAAAATTATTTTTTAAATTATAATTAATGTTATTAAATATAACAATAAATTAAATTATCTAATTTTATAAATATTTTTAAAATAAAGTTTAAATTTATGATATTATTAGTTAAATTAATTAACTTAACTATTTTTATTAATCTTGATAAGTTAATTATTTATTTTTTATATAAAAGATGAAATGGAGTATAAGACTATTTTTAATTATTAACAATTTCTTTTAAAATGTATTAAAATTTAATATAAAAATAAAGAATAGTATATTTAAAGAGATATACAGTTACAAAAATTAGAATAATAATAAAGATAAATAAGAATTTAATATTATCGTGAGAATTTTTTAACTAGGTGCAATATTATGTATGATATGTACTTCTAAAGAAGAAAAAAAAATTAAAAATATATAACCAAGATAGTGAAAAGTTCTGTAAAAAAAATAATAAAACAAATAAAATTTTCACTCTTCAAATAATATATTATAATTTATAATATATGAGTAATTAAACCACTCTACATTAAGATACTTGCAATTTTTATGATTGTTTTACGAACGAGTTCACAAATAACTTATCAAGATCCCACAAACATTAAGAAAGACGATCTTGAATCGTTCACTACTATTATAGAAATTTGTAAGATTTGTAGCAAAATAAGCACAACAAAAGTCATGTACTCTATCCAATAGGATTACCTAGACATCATGAGGTTTCCTTCTTTGTTCTGGTATATACTATATCGATTTTTATTTATAAGATATTGTTTTAAATTTTTTTATCTTTTTTATATGATTTTATTTCAATTTTTTTATATATTAATTTTTTATTAAAATATATTTATTTATTTTAATCTATAATAAAGAGTAATTAAATGTTATTTTGAATTATCTTATTCTTTTTTTAATAAAGATTAAAGAAGATAAATAGATTTTCATTAAATAAAAAAGAATTATAATTAATTTTAATAATATTAAAGATAAATTTTAAAAAATATTATAATTATAGATAAATTCAATGTTAATATTTAAATTTATTAATTTTTTAATGAATAAATTAGTTAATAACGTTTTATAAATAAGAGGAAGGTTCGGTCCCTCAAAAGGCTTGTAACAACATAAATCAAGTTATATTTGCTAATTCTAAAATTGAATTTTGATTAATTTGTCACACATCACCAGTTTTTAAAGTAAACATTATCATCTACAAAATTCAAATTTTATTTTTTAAAAATAATTACTTTATATTATTTTAATTAACTTCGAGGTAACAAGATGACAATTCACAATGTTGCAATCACCCAACACAAAGTGGTTGGATTAATCCATCTCAGCCTTGGCAAAATTGCAATATGTGGTGCTATCTTTTCTGGAATCAGTGACAGCCCTAGGTTACCCAGATTAGTCGCACCCAAACATGGAAAACATGGGAAGATTGTTCGGATTCTTGGAGAGACTGGTTTTGATTTAGTGGCACGTCTAACACATCAAATATCTAAGATTCTTTATTTCTGTTTGTGGTATAACTTACAATCAGACAGAATATATTATTTGTCAGAATTGAAGCTGAAAATAGATTGTCTTAATCCCATCTATGGTTTTATGGAAAATTTGCAACGTGTCAGCGTACAAAATGAACAATGAAAGACGCGGTTGTGATGCTTTGTGCTTCTCTCATCAGAGAAATACCTAAGAAATAATTGTGGGAAACAAATTTTATAATATTACGTCGAAATTTCATATTTATTTTTTTCATAAACATTAAATAAATAAGATTCTAACAAATTATAAATATTTTTAGAAAACAGAATACATAATTTTTATTTTGCATATAAAATTCCACTTTACACTATGCATTCCAGCCATGTTTGGCTCAGCAGTAATCACTAAATATATTTATATGCAGTAGTTGGACGCAGATTTTCTGGCTCTGTAGTGAAGAAAAATAGTTGCATATCTTGCAGTTTACATTTCACGGTTCTTAAAGCTTAATTAACAGTAAATAGTATATAGGCTTTTTTGTTATGCAAATTTTTCTACGCTCTAGATTGTGTGTTGCTATAAAACAATCATATCAAAATGAAAGCTATTTTCTCTCTCTTCATATTTGTTTTATTAATCAAAACGAATGCTATTAGTTCTATCTTCAACGTTTTCCCCATAAAAAAAAATGTGATTATTTTTTTTATTGTAGAACGTATTTCTAAACAACGTGTTTAAATTTATGTTAGATGATATAACATCATATTAAAATACTAGCTAACATAAGTTATAATATATGTTCACATATTTAATTTTATATTGAGAAACTAATTTTAGATTCATAATTGATTTTAAGCTAAATTAATTTTTGCATTGAATAAAAAAATTATATTGTATTTTTTATTAACTTATTTTTAGAATAAAATCATTCAAAGATAGTTTACATAACTTCAAAATCATTTTAAATTTTGCAATCGCTCACCTATATGCAGATCAGAGTTAAACAAATAACAGCACATTCAAGTCCGATTTCTTATGTTTCTTTGTCTGATTCGTTTGCCTTATTTGCCACCTTTTTTTTTCCAAATTAAATATTACCTAAAACAATCGTCTCCTATGGGTCGAAACTTTAAATGGCGATTTCATATTAACTAAATAATATCGCAAGAATATTTTTTTCTTAACTTTTTTTTACCAATCGTCTAATCATTTTTATTAAAATGTATTTATTTTTACATTTGATTTCTTTTACAAAATATTAAGAAAATAATAAAATTATATTACTTTTCTCTATTATATTCTTATTTCAAATACAAAAAATTATTTTGACATTGATTTTGTAAGAATGTTAAATATTCTCTGTGCAACCTACCGCCTAAAATACATTCAACCACGTGATTGATTAGATAAATCAAAATAAAGAAATAAATAAGTAATTTCAATATCAAAATCTTCAATTTGTTCAAAATGGCTATTAATATGATTGGTTACACGTCTTGAACGTGATTTAAAAAAGTTAGTAGTAATAATTTCTCAATTTTTATCAGGATTTTTTACTTCTCAACAGATTTCGAAAAAACCTATACAATAACTAGACAAAAAATAAGAGCTACATTATTTATATTTTTTATAATAATATTTTATTTCTCTATGTTATGCTCCTCATTTTATTTTTTTCTACTGATCTTTCTCTTGTATTATAAAAAGAAACGTGGAAATTCTAAAAAGATAAAGACAGGAGATAGTGCATATCACCAACAGGGCAACAGGATCAGCTAACCCAACTACTTTACCCTTAAATAATCCCTCCGACCAGATTGACCATAAAAGAACATTTATGACCGTCAATTAATCAATTAATATCACAATAACTTGCACGAGGTTATGTTATATAAAACTAAATATTTCGCTATATAAAACTAAATATTTTCCTCTATCTTCAGAACACATCCACAATCTCTTCCTACTTCCTAGCACAAACCGAGCTTGGTTTCGTTACATTACCATTTTCTCGTTCTGACTTGGTCGCATTTTTTGAGTGTCTTTATCTCCTACAGTTTTGGTCCTAATCCTATAAATATCCTTTGCTTCTTCCAAATACCTTCTTCTATCCATTATCCACACACTTCCCAACTTCTCTTCTTCTGAATCTGCATCTTCATTTTGTAAGTTCCTCTTTCATTTGTTATCTTCTATAGTTGTTGTTTATTGTTCTATTTCCATTTCTCTATTACAGATCTACCAACATTTGAATCTGTTCCTTAATACTTGTGTTCATTCAGACACATACTCTTCCTGAAACTTTTCAGCTCTTAAGCGTTGCTATTTGTTGTATTCTATCTATATCTGTCGTTTTTTTCTTGAATGAAAAAAAAAAAGGGCTTTGAGTTTGTCATCATCCACCATATTTGTACGCACTTGTAAATTTATTAGCCTCTGGAGCGTTTGACGTTTCATTTTATAAATTAAATTGAATTTCCTGATAAAAAAAGGTTTACCGTTCCAAACAGATTGTAAAGTTTCCCCTTCCAAATTCTCACCTATTTCTTTTCAAACAACCTGAATTGTAACATCAACATTTGGTTAATTCCAGATCTGATGGTTATTTGTGCTTCTGGATTTTTCTGTTTTTGGCAAAGGATATTTGACTCCTCTTATTTGTCTTACAACAATTAACAGGTGTAATAGACTGATAAACTCATCATTATTATCATTTTCTTGGTTTGTTGTTTTGAATGGATAATAATTGTGACTTAATATTTGGTTCAATAGAGGCCAAAAAAATCAATCCTTTCTTGTTTTATGTTGAGATTTCTAGAAAAAATTGGAAGATTATCTTTGTTAATTGTTTATCCTCAGTTTGGATTTTTTTATCAAGGGTTATACTAATATCTAAAATGCATTATTGTCCAAGTATTGTTTGCATTAGAAAGAACTGCCATTTACGTTTTTAACCCTGCAGATTGAACTTTTGATCTCCCATTAAATTGGTATGGCTTAAATATTTCCAATTCTTACATTACTTTTCTTTATCCTGTTTGATCTATTCAGCCTATATGAACTTAAAGAAAATGGAAGTTACAGGTGGCTAAGTCTTGGCAACTTCTATGGCCTACTCTGGTATGCCTTTATAATTTTTTTGATTAACAATTTAACATTGATTACTTTCTGTATTTAAGTTCAAAATATAATAACTCTTTGCCATAATGTATAGGTATCTGGGCAATGTGTGAGGGAGGATACAACTTAGGCAATTTAAGAAACAATTGGCAGAAAACAAGTAAGAAGAATCACTGTGGGAGCAGAACAACTGTTATGGAATTTGAATCAGACTGGACAAAGCATAGAAAATCATCTGCTCATACTGCTCAAGTGATTCGTGCTGCAACATCGTTCATGCCTTGGTCTTGTAGAATACCTATTGGTGAAGGATTTTATGAATTTCTTTAGTTATATGCTTCTCAGTAAGACATTTTACACATTATTTGGTTGATAGATCTCGACAAAAGTTCTCTACATCCTCGTGATATTTTCTGTGTAATTGCTGCCGGTTTAAAAAATGCCTGGTTTTACTGTTGGAAAGAAGAGATTTATCCAGCCAAATATGTGTTTCACCAATCTGATTAATCAAGATAAATCAGCTCTTCCACAAAGCTGCCACTGTTTATTCCCTGATGCACTGAATAAGGATTATGGCCCCGTTCTACCTGGGCTGCCTGATGATGTGGCTGAGTATTGTCTTGCACTTGTGCCTCGTTCTAACTTCCCTGCCATGGGTGGTGTCTGTAAGAGATGGAGGTCGTTTATTCAAAGCAAAGAATTTGCTACTGTGCGAAAATTGGCTGGGATGCTTGAGGAATGGCTCTTTTTCTTAACAACAGACTGTGAAGGAAAGGAAAATCATTGGGAAGTTATGGATTGTCTCGGTCATAAATGCCGATCTCTTCCACCAATGCCTGGTCCAGGAAAGGCCGGGTTTGGAGTGGTTGTTCTTAATGGAAAACTTCTTGTTATGGCTGGTCATTCAGCTATTGAAGGAACTGCGTTTGCCTCAGCAGAGGTTTACCAATATGATTCTTGCCTCAACAGGTATGATTTTCTTCAGCATTTCTACCTATAAATCTTCGGAATGGGCCAATAGGTTCTCCATTAACTAAATTACAAAGCACAAAGCTGAATTTATCGTGTGTAATAGAATATTTTGTTACATATAATAAATGATAAATTCAGCTTTGTAATTTAGTTATTGGTGGACCTATTGTCCCGTTCCTAATTTGTGAAACATAATGGCCTGTTATACTTATGAATTTTCTTGTCATATATATGTATGTATGTGTGTTTTAATTTTCTTTTGACTTGCTCCATTCTCTACTTCAATTGCAGTTGGAGCAGATTGTCAAACATGAATGTGGCTCGTTATGACTTTGCTTGTGCTGAAGTCAATGGCTTGGTTTATGCTGTTGGAGGCTATGGGGTGAATGGGGACAGTCTCTCCAGTGCTGAGGTGTATGATCTAGATACTGACAAGTGGACACTGATAGAGAGCCTTCGTCGCCCAAGATGGGGTTGTTTTGCTTGTGGATTTGAGGATAAGCTCTATGTCATGGGTGGAAGGTCAAGCTTTACAATTGGAAATTCCAAGTTTGTTGATATATACGACCCTGAGAGGCACAGCTGGTGTGAGATTAAGAATGGCTGTGTTATGGTCACAGCTCATGCAGTAATAGGAAAGAAGTTGTTCTGCATAGAGTGGAAGAACCAACGAAAGCTAGCTATATTCAGTCCAGAGGACAATTCATGGAAAATGGTACCAGTTCCATTGACAGGGAGCTCAAGTGTTGGTTTTCGATTTGGGATACTGGATGGAAAGTTGCTGCTGTTCCCTCTGGAGGCTGAACCTGCTTATCAAACATTGTTGTATGATCCCAATGCATCTCTGGGGTCAGAGTGGCAAACTTGTGACATAAGGCCATCTGGTTTGTGCTTGTGTTGTGTAACAATCAAGGTATGAAACCTTGTCTTGCCTGGCTCTACGAACTTTTCTCCATTTTACTTAGATTGAGGACAGCAGTGAGCGTAAGTGTAACTCGCATTATATTCTGATTTTAATTTTGTGTTTTTCCTTATTTGTGTCTGTTAGTTATGTGGCTCCTAGGGTTATCATGCATTCCCTTTGTGTCTCTGGACTAATAATTCCCTTGGTCTTGTAATTATCGACTTTGAGCAGCGCTATTTCAAACTGTGGTGGGTGAATTAATTGTTTTTTGTTCACTTTTGGACTTTTGGGTATGATAAAGCGACAACTATAGAATTTTAAATCCAACAACATTTAGAGGTAGGTGCACGTGTTAGGCTGTCAAACTTTTATGACTGAGACGGAAACAAGTTGAGCATATTGGGTGAGATATCAGACATGAGAGCGACACGAGAATGAATTTCAACCGTATTATTCTAATGGATCGTTAAAATTAAGTATAATGACCTGCTTAGTGCTTGGTGTCTTGAGAGATAATTTTAAAGAATAAGATTAAAAAAAATTGAAGGAAGAGCGAAATGTCAACGGAGAATAAATGGAGTTTATCTTCTTTGTACGATTTTTTCTAGTAAAAAATTGGATATGTTGTAAATAAATATTAATATTAATATTAATATTAATTTGCTTTATTATTTTTGTTTAGCAAAATTAATTCATATAAAAGGTATAATAATAATAAAAAAAAAGGGAACTCCATTCTGTTCCCTTTTCTTTATTATTTTTTATCTGAGGGGAAGAATGTAAAAAGCATTTTCCGCCTTCCTTTCCTTTCCTTCCAAATCTTACATTATAACTCTTGACTGATTGACGTTTAAGCGAGCAATCCCAGTCATCTCAGAAAAAGGGAAGAGCACAAATTCTGTATTTGCCTTTGCTTTCTGCCACTCCCCCCTCCCCTACACATTAAACTCAGTGATCGCTCCATCAAAAACATAAATAAACAAATACACGCAGTGATAAAGCTGAAATGAAATAAAACTCAAAATTGATTAAGCATGGTCTCGCTGGTCTGATAAGATGTTGGCCCAATTTATTCTTCATTCTAGAAGTTCATCTATGGAAGAAAAAATAAAATAGTCTATAATTTATATTTTATTGGACTTTTTCTATTGTGTACTATGAACAGACAATAAAAAGTAAAAAATATATACTTATCATATGAAAATTTTGGAAGTAATTTGATGCGCTCTTTTTAAGTAATTTAAAGTATTTAATAGTATTATTATAGCTCACAAAGAAAAACCTTCTTGTATACACTATAATTTAGGATTCTTGGTACGGGTGTTTATCGATATGAATTGATCCGAATATTGTACCAAATCAATAAAAATTCGACGACGATTGATTCTAATATTGTGTTAAGATTTTTTAAATCCAAATTAAATCATATATATATATATATATATATATATAACAATATTTATATTATAATTTTTAAATTAGCATGTTCTCCAATATATATGTTTAAAATAATTTTTGACACATAACTTTATATTATATTGTTAATTAGAATATTAAAAATTAAATAATTATTCTTTAAATATTTAAAAAAAAAAATATTTTAATAATTTATAATTTAAAAATTATATAATTTCTTTATAATTTTTAAAAAAATAACTCCATAAATAAAATATAATTTTATATAATTTAGTTAGAATTGTAATTTTCATATTTTTTTTTTATTATGTAGTTTATAATTTAGATCGGAAGAGCACA
>JAMLFT010001149.1:0-32837 GCA_026544285.1 Pachyrhizus erosus | reverse complement strand
ATAAAAAATAAATAATAATTTATTTAAAAAATTATTTTATATATTATTTTTATTGACATAAAAATTTATATAAAAATAAAAATATACTAAATTATTATTACAATAACAATAAATTAAAAAATTTAATTTCACCATAATAATTTAGATGTTAATATAATTTCAAGTAAATTATTTATCTCCGTTAGATAAGTGTAAATTGACGTTTTGATTGAATTGTTTTATTAAATATTAATATATTAAACTTACATGATGAAATACGGGTAAACTAGAAAATTGACCCACAAATAATATTTCTCATTTTTTAGAAATATTATTTTAATTATTTAATAAATTGATCTATCTAAATAAAATTTTTCATAGAAAAGAAACGTAAAAAAAAAATTATTTAGACAAATTATTGGTAATAAAATTGAGCAGGAGCAAAATTAATTAAAAAATCAGATATTATAAATAGGGGGTGGGCAAGAAAATGCAATCCGACCGGACAGATGCGGTCCGGCCTCCGGTTTATTAGAGTAAAAAATTCGGTTTTGTAAGGATAGAATTGAGCGGGTGCGGGTGCGGGTGCAGGTGCAGGTGCGGCTGAGAAACTTTTTTTTTTTTTTTTTTTTTTTTTTGAAACCCGCACCCTACCATCCACGTAAACCATTTAAAAAGTTTTTCAAAACTCCACTACTTAATTTCCTTCCTTATCTTTCTAATCCTGTTCAGATTTCACCTTTGTTGTCTCACAGAATTTAAACTTGCTTCACAAGACATTGTGTATTTTTTTTTATTAATAAAAAGTTAAATTTGTTACATAAAAATTAAAAATTATAATAAAGAATGAAAGAATGAAGATATTTGGTTCTCTTTTGGACCTTCACTGGCCTCACAACATGCATCCACCCTCCAAACAAGAACAAATCCCACATCGCATCTCAAATTGTCCTTCGATAGTGATTCTGATGTCGACATGGCTTTAAGAAAGTGAAGAACACTAATCCGCATGTGCCCACCCGTCGCAACCCAAACCCGATCCACCCGCCACCCGCCTTAACCGTTACCTTAAACGTACCAATTCGGATTTCATTATTATTCGTTCGGTTTTGTTAAATTTCGAATATTTGAAAGAAACCGACCGTTGTCCACCCCTAATTATAAATATATAATATTCATATAGTTTATGTTATCATTATGATTCACCAATCATTATATAAGATAGATTTTTTATAATAATATTTATAATCTAAGTTATTTTTATTTATTATTAAATATTACAAACCAAATAAGTTATATGTAATTTGTATGTTTTTAATGTTATACATGTTATTTTATTTGAAATATTCATAAAATTGGAAGATAAATTCATTTTTATAAATTTAAAAAGAAATTAATTAAGTTATGTACATTTAACTAATTTTTTAATTTTGGAATGTGGGAATGATAAATAAAAAGATTTAATTATTTTACAACTATATTTTATAACTTAAACTCTATCCTTTATTACTAAATTTAGTTTTGTTTTGTAAACTAAATAATACGAATGTATTAAAATTAATAAGGATTTAAAAATAATACAATTGACACTACTTGTTAACCACTAAATATGATATAAATTTTAAATAGAAAATTTTCAATACAGTATTATTGCTTGCATTTTAGTTGTTATTTTAATGTTATACCTTTCTAGTGGTAATTGTATTTATGACCTTCATATAAAAGATAAAAATAATCTTAATTAAATATATGTCTATATTTTGAATATTTAAATTGTTAAGAGAGTAAGACTGGAACCTGTATTTTATAAAGATTATATGCATACATAGTTTGATGGTGGAAAAAATGTGTCAATTAGTTATTTCAATGAACTCTTATCAAATTGGTGTGTCTTAATTTAGTGTAATTATTTTTTATAATAATTTTTATATATTATAAATTGTTTTTGTATTTAAAAGTTTTCATCCTTATTAACACTAGAAAATTTACATATAATTGATGTTATTGACTCATGCATGTATAATTCTCCTTTTTATGACACTTTGACTAAATCATCTTGCTTATTATGTTTATTGTATTTATTTTTAACTTAATAATTGGTCTTGGAAAAATCATACTCTTATCTTTATTGTTTCACTGTTAGATGTGTCTTTATTTATGCTCCTTCTCTACCTAATTTCTAGAGTAAATTTTTTCTTTTTAAGTCAAGTTGTTTGTTGCTAACATGGTCATCAAACTAAAACGTGAAAAAAAAGATAAGATAAATCAAAATACCAAAATTTTGAGTGTTAGAACAATATGTCAAGGAAAACTAGATCTCTACATGAAGATATAAAACCACATTGCTTTGTATTCAACTACTATGCTAAGAACCTTTCATAACTTTGGGTACATTTGGCCATTAAGATAAAAGATATATATTATCTAAAACAAATAAAAATATAAGAGAGATTGAGTTAGAAAAATAAATTGCAGATAAAACACTTAACAACATTTAGGATGGATAATAACATTCACTTATAAAGAATATAACTTAAAATCATAATCGTTCACCTTTCTTACTTCTTCATAGGTGATCAAGTTTGATAGATGCATGCAATTATTAGTTACATATAAAGACCAAAAGGTTGATCTTTCAACTGACATGTAGCAAAACGACCATTATTCTTTTATGCCCAACCGAAATATTTTAGACATATGTAAAATTGCAAACTTCTCAAGATCTTGACATTAAAGTTAGCTACTTAAAAGATAAGATAATAGTCTTTCTCATGTTTCACTATCATTAATAACAGATCTTATACAATGACTCTTCTTGTAAAACTTCTAGTACATTTTCCCTTTAATAGAAAATACATAATCAAATGGTTCATGACTTGAATACACACTTACAAAAGGAGAGAAAACTAAGACCAATAAACAATTTGCTTGTATTATTGAAATATCAATCATATGTATCAAAGAATCACTACAATGTTGTTGCAAGACCTTTAATCAATAAAAATTTATCCAAAAGTTGAAACAAATATTCATTATAGTAAGATTAATATGATGAAATTGAGAGTCAATAGAAAGAGAAGATGAGCAAAAACATAATAGAATGGGAAAGATAAAGGAATATATGAAAGATTAAATATTGATTTATTGGAGAATTAATTAATCAATTGATCAATTATTGTAATTGATTACCTCGTGCTCTCTTGCCAATATCAAAGTAGAGACCTGAACACATCAAAGTGAGGACAAAAACACAATTATACCAAGAGCAGCAAATTAACACCCAAAAATCATAAATACAAAGCCAAATACTTTTCGTATCTATTATGATACACAAATGAAATATTTTTTTGTATTCAAACTTATAAGCAACAAATCGTAATAACGAGAAACTAATCAACAAATTTGAGCCAAAAAAATATGAAGTCGAATAGATATTAACAAAAGATAGACCACTTGACAAGAGAAAAAGGAACAGAAAAAGAAAGCCCAAAAAATACTATTATGAAATAGTTGGTTAAGGAAAAGATAAAAGGAAACTTCAATTTCAAAATAAGGTTTGAGAGAGATTCTCAAAAATTTATCTAAACTCTCTAGCTAGATTCACTATTGAAAGCACAATTAAATTTTCTTGCATAGAAAATGCATCTGACTTATACTCTTTGTTTGCTTTTACATTTTCCAACTTACACTTCCTACGATCACACCCACCATTTTTTGTCATGTGCTTTGTACGACAACCTTTTCCATAGCAAGCCTCTACAATGCCTCTTTCATAACAGAGAAGGACATGAAGGGAGAAGAGAAGTTGAAATGTAAAAGAGAAATTGAGAATAGGGGTTGAGAGAATTTGTGAATAAGGAGTGTAAATTTTGAGGTTTGACTAAAATTGCTCGTACCTAAGGAAATAAAAAAATGTTAAGAAAAGAAGAACAAAAAACATATCATGTACATTTTTATGGTCATTATTAATGTTACGTTCTCCCATAGATCTTTATCCAATTTTTAATTTTCATGTTTCAATCAACAAGAAATGAAGGAGAATAGGAATGAATTTGCCACCTATTCCTAAGAATAGAATAAGAAAGGTTGAATTCTACCACAAAGCACACAAGTTTTGATAAAGAAAAGATAGACTTCTTCTCTAGAGTTCTAAAGAGAAAAGCTAAACTCACAAATGGAGCAAATATGAATTTTTCATAAAATGATGAGTTATCACTACCAGTTGACTAGTTGACTTATATAGGCAATCCAAGCACCTCTAACTCAAGTTCTAGACTCAAGAAGGTGGTAGTTTGGGCCAAGGAGAGAGGAGAAGACTCAAACAAGCCCAACAAGCATCAAACATCCAATTCCTACAACCTAATGAGTCTAATACAAGTTCAAAATCAAAATACAATCATAAAAGTCTCCTTATCTACTAAGGCACAAAATACAAGGCTCAAACAAGATTCCTAAAACTACTGATGTCCAAAAACTAAGAGACTGATCTTCTCTTCAAGCCTCTTCTTCATAGCTCTAATTAGAGGACCTTGGAGATTCCAATCATCCACTTGCAGACATGTATCATTCCCTCCCTGTTGAAGAGAATTCGTCGTCAAATTCCAAGCTTTGAAACCTACAAAAAGAAAAACACAATTATAAACTTGAATTGTAAAAAGAAAGAAACTACTATGACGGAGAATCAAATCCTTTGAAAAGGAAGATCTAGTATTATCTATATGCCTATACAACAATCCTCCTGGGTCAAATAAAAACTGAAAGAAACTATGAAGCATTATCAAAATAAAATGCATGTCATGACAATTTAAAATTCCTAAAATTATATAATACCGATGATATGGTTCACACAAGAGTAAATTAGCATCATTGTGTAAACTCAAAATACTTTGAATCAAAAAATTTAAAGTCACTACATAATTGAATAGAAGAAGTGAGGTTTTGAAACTTTTCTTTTAAGGATTCCTCCTTACTTTCCTTTTCAATTATTTTCATTTCTTTTTCTTTTTCTTGTAACTTTTTTTCTCTTATTTCTTCAGAATTACTCCTATATGCAGGCTTATTTGGAAGGCTAGCCCCAAGGATTAAGTCTATCTTATGCTCTATTCCCATGATAGGTGGTAACCCTACTGGAATATCCTTGGGAAAAACATCCTTAAACTCTTGTAAAAGTTTCTTAAACTAATCATTTAACCTAGGTTGACTAGTTAAGCACACAGGTGAAGGCACACACAAGAATAAAGGTTTCCTAGGAAGAATAGATTTCTTTACCTGATGAAGAGTAGCCAACAAACCCTTGGCTTCTAATGCTATTACCTTTTTGTTATCTTTTTTCTTCTTACCTTGCACTTGGGATTCTCTTTGGACCCTTTGCTCTTGCTCTCTCTTTTGCTTCATCCTTACTTGGTCCATGTTAACCTCTTTAGATGAAAGAGGTTTCAAAGCCACCTTTTGACCTTTATACCTGAAAGAATAAATGTTAGTAGTACTATTAAATTCAACATTCCTATCATATTGTCATGGTCTACCTAACAAGATATGTGTGACTTTCATAGGGACAACATCACAACATACATCATCCACATAAGTCCCAATGGACAAAGCAAGCATGACTTGCATGTCTACTACTAACTTTCCCTTCTCGCTAAGCCATTGAAGCTTATATGGCTTTGGATGAGGGATCAAAAGTAGAGCAAATTTCTCTACTAATATAGTGCTAGTCACATTGGTGCAACTACCACTATCAATGATGAGGAAACAAACATGACCACTAACTATGCAACAAGTATGAAAAATGTTCTCACGTGAAAAGTCACTCTCGCAACAAAGTGAACCAAACATACGTCTAATAATAATAAAAATGTCCCTCCTCTAATGAGTGAATTGCGTCACTTGCACCTTCACTAGAGGCGTCACTCTCATCAATGGATGATTTACTATCAATACTCCCATTTTCCTTAAGGATCATTGCCCTTTTACTAGGGCATTGGGAGGCTATATGAACTTTTCCTAAGCATTTAAAACACTTAGTGTCACTAGTTTTAAGGGAAAAAGGGTTGTCCTTTTTTACAATTTCCTTTTTCAAGGAGGACATGCCTTCCTTCTTCAAGTTTGACCTCCAACTTGAAGTCCCTTGCATCTTCTTGATCCCTTGTTTCCTTTTGAGTTGTTGTTCAACCTTCAAAGTCCCTCACATAACTAGAAGGAATGAACCTACCCCTCAAAGTCCTCTTAAGATCTTTTCAATTTCTCTCACCTACCCTTCTACCTCTTCTCTCCTCTTCTTGAAGTTGGTTCCACCAACTTAAGGCATATTTCTCAAAGGTTAGGGTGGTTAATTTCAATTGTTTGTGATCACTCAACTCATGGCAATTAAAGATTTGATCACATTTCATTTTCCATTCCAAATATGATTCTACATTAGATGAACCATCAAACTTAGGTAAATTCACTTTAGGATCATCTTCCCTCTCTTCCCTATGTCTTGGCCTAGGCTTTAAAACCCTCATCCCACATTTTCTTCTCTCACATGCCTTGACCTATGCTCACTATGGTCCCTAGGTTGTCTTTCCACCCTTCTAGGTCTTGGTCTAGGTCTCCTAACATCATCATGATCAATATAGTAGTCATCACTTAAGTGGGAAGACGAAAAAGTCCTATCATGCAATCTCATCAAGTCATCTACTGTATGGTTCAATTCTCTTGCATGTCTTTCACTTCTTTCAAATTTTTTTTATCTAGTTTCCTTTCAATTTCCAATTGCATTACTTTCATGTGTTTGATCATATTAGCCATTAACTTTGCCAATTTTGGGGATAGTGCATCACTATCACTACCACTAGCCATACCTACACAAAAGAACAAAGTTAGCAAAAACAACAAGTGATATAAATGGAAATCTCACCACTCCTTAGTGTTTGCACTCAACACTCGTATTTCACTCTTTTCAAGGATTTTCTATGATATAACTCTCTTGTCTTTTACCTCTTCCTATTTCTCTCTTTGAAGCCTAAAAAGGAAGTCACAATTCTCAAAAATCAAAGAGTTGCTTCGTGAAGGATGTCACAGTTTCCAACCAATCTCAAGAGTTCCAAATGAAATACAAACTCAAGCAAACAAAACCAAGAATTCAAAAGGAGACAATCAACAAACGTAAAAGAAGGAATAATATACTCAAAAAGATGTGAAAGAAGACAATTTGGATATGTTGTAAGAGACTCAAAAATATTAAAATGCTACTAAAATAGAATTAGAATTTTTTTTTTAGAAACTAAAGGATCACAATTGCATGCACTACAAATCAAGGAAAAGCTACAACAAACTCAAAGCATGCACAACATGGAAATTGTCAATTCTAGAGTGTTAGGATGAACCAATACATGTCAAACAAAGTTTCAGAATTTTGATGGACAAAGAAGGAACTCAAAGCATGTTTATACAGTTTAGAATGCCTAAGAAAATCAATCAATTCAGTGTATACAATAGCAAATAATTCAAGTTCCAATGATGCCCAAAGTGCCTCAAAATAGAGTAAGTTTCAATCGTTTCAAGGTTTCTCAACTTGGCACCAACTAAGCATATAATATTCTGAATTTGGTGCAATTTTTATCACTCAAATACTGTCTTCCAATTCCATAAAAGGCTCAACAATCAAACAATACAAATTGACCACAAATTGGAACCAAAATCAACAAGTAAAGCATCTAGTTTTTGATGCTTATGTATTCTCATTTTTTTATCTAGTATTTTTCTTCACTTCTAGAGGTCTAAAATAGAACTACAATGATTTTTCCACACTTAATTTGGTCAAGTTTCAAGGTACAAGTCAATTCTAACACAAGCCAATGAAACTAGTGAAGTAAGACACTAAGAACAACACTAGAATCTCAAATTGAAAGCTATGTAATCAAAACTGACTTTGATGATTTAAAGTGTGAGAAAACATGTTGTTTAACTCAAGAAATAAAGTTAAACACACAGGCAAAGGATAAGAACAACTAGGCTAATAAAAAACACAACTAGTTTTACTCTAAGACTTTTCACAAACACTTTGTAGCGAATCAACGGACACTTTTGCAAAGCTCATTACTTTCAAACCACAATGAATTTTGACATGCTGTAAAATTCTCTAGTTAGATGAATGTGTTAGCTTTCAAATGATATTGGCTTCATGAAAAACAAACAACGTTTACTATTTTTAGAATTAAAAGGCCAAATAGAGGTTTGCAAAGAGTTTTCACAAAAAAATTTAACAGTTTTTTTAAGAAACTTCAAAACAACTCAAAGAAATTGATGAACTACCAAAGATAACCATAGAACATCAAGAATAACATCTAAGAACATAATTAAAACACAAGAATCAACACGTAACTCAAGAACACATGAAGAACAATTTGTCAAACACTTGGTAGGCACATAATTTTTGACAACTTTTTCTTTAAGAAAACATAAAATCAAGAGGATCAACCAAGGATTCTTACTTCTAATCATTCCTAAGGATGCTAGGAACAAAATCTAAGCATTAGATCATGGATTAAACACACAAAAATTTCAAGAACACATGGAGAAACTTATAGATTTGATGCAACAAGCAAGGAACACTTGAGGATGAGAAGGCTCTTAATACCAAATGTTACAATCTCCCATAGATCTTCATCCAATCTTCAATTTCCAAGCTTCAATCAACAAGAAATGGAGAATAGGAATGGATTCGCCACCTATTCCTAGGAATAGGATAAGAAAGGTTGAATTCTACCACAAAGCACGCAAGTTTTGATAAGTAAAAGATAGACTTTTTCTCTAGAGTTCTAAAGAGAAAAACTAAACTCACAAATGGAGCAAATATGAATTTTTCATAAAATGATGAGTTGTCACTACAAGTTGACTAGGTGCCTTATATAGGCAACCCAAGCACCTCTAACTCAAGTTCTAGACTCAAGAAGGTAGCGATTTGGGCCAAGGAGAGAGGAGAAGACCCAAACAAGCCCAACAAGCATCAAACATCCAATTCCTACAACCTAATGGGCCTAATACAAGCTCAAAATCAAAATACAATCATAAAAATCTCCCTATTTACTAAGGCACAAAATACAAGGCCCAAACAAAATTCCTAAAACTACCAATGTCCAAAAACTAAGATATTGATATTCTCTTTAAGCCTCTTCTTCATAGCTCTAGGTAGAAGACCTTGGAGATTCCAATAATTCACTTGAGAAGTTAGACATGTATCAATGATTATGGCGTTATACACTGCATTGAGCAACAACAATCCACATCAAAACTTTAGAGTAAAACCCTAAATAGAGAAAGTGATAAAAAAAAATTGAAACAAAGTTGTTAAAATAGACATGCCTATTTTGTTTTCACTTTTCAGAAAAAAAAAAAAAAAAAAACCTATTTAGGGAGATAAACTTGGTTCTTTATGTATTGTGTGATAAATTGATTGGTATCATCAGTAGAGTGTGAATAAAAAAAGAATGACAAAATAAATAGTAGAAAACATGGATAGATAATAGGGATAAGATTTGAATTTGAAAGTAGAGAAAATGGGAGAGAAAAAATGAAAAAATAAAAAAAGAATTGTAGGAAAGATAAAAAAAAGATAAAGAATGTGGATGGAAGTAAAATAATTACTCCATTACATGCTTTTTGAAAAATGAAACATCACATGTTGTGTACAAAATGAAACATTAAATAAACCATTTAATGTTTAGAAAAAATGAAGAACATTTTCCAATACTCTATAAGCATAATACTACAATTAAAGTTTAGCATGATATTTTTTAAATAAGATTAAAAATGATTTTTTTCAAATATAATTATTAAAATTTCTAATTTTAGAAAGAAAGTTCATAACCTAATGATGATAGTGTTAAATATGTAAAAAAATTTCTAAAATAAATTTTTATTTTTATTAAGTATAGATTACGTCACAATTTTAACAAAATATAATTATAATTATCTTAAAAAGAAACTATAAGTATAATTTTATGGCAAAACAGATCACACAACGATTAATAATTTCATCTTTTCTTTTTATTTAATTTGTATAGCCTCACCCGACGACTACTTTGTTGTAATCGTCAATTATGCCATATCACACTAATTAAAGCTCCACTTATTAAGAAGTTTTTGAGTAATTAATTATGTTAAGCCTATTATTGCCTTATACTGTCTAACAACGACTACATTAGTTTATATGAACACCACCATGTAATCCTAATATTTAAACAACAGAATCTCCATATTTGTCTCTGATTGCCAGCTATGTTAGACGTTGGGTGTTCAGGTTCCAGTGTCCAATAAGACCAAAAAGCCAGTTGGGCCAGTTATCAAGAAATAGAATAATCCAGCCAAGCATCAATATAATTAATTAATTATAAACAGAGGCTACCTTGGTTTAACCCATAAATTTTCTAATTTACACCTTATAAATTTATTGCTTAATTTTCGAGTAAATATCCAATTCCGTTTGCTTATAGTAGTATTTCATTAATTTTATAAAGTTCGAAAAATAAAAATAGCAAAGTTTGACTTCTCTCTCTTACTGTAGCAAATCGACATCCACAGTTGACATTGGAAGTAAACTGTTTTACCAACAACGATCGCTTCACCAAATATGTAATGGTAGGTTATGTCATGGATCGCGAATCAAGCGTCAACTGTGTTAAGAGTATGTTTATTCTCGAATATTAACTGATTCTATACCTTGTTTCTATAAAAGTAACGCATAGTGTGTTTGCAAATTATTCAAGAATTAGCTTTCTACGTCCAGTTGCACAAAAAAAAAAAATGGAAGTAACAAACACGCATGTAATGCTAGAGAAAATTGATCCCGTTTCAACTTGTTACTGATATTTTATATGAAAACTGATGCATAAAGATAAGCAAGGCGTCAACATACTCTACCATCATTGAATAATGAATACTCCTAATCTTTTCACACTATTTTTTATCACGCTACTTTTCCTTCTTAAATCCTAATCTTTATCCTTTACTCATCACTATTTACTATAAAAAATAAAATAAAATTCTATAGCCGTGAAGTATGGAAAGAATATCCCTAGACCATTGGGTAACAACAATGATGGCACCCCCATATTAGAACCACTAACACCAACAACAATCCAGAACTTGGATTGTCACCAGTTAATTTTCACACACTTGATCTTTTCTCACAGTTCACACTCCATTCTTGAATCAAGGGCTATAATTTTATAATATTTTATAAAATTTGTAAGAAATGGGAAATAAAATTAACGATAGAGATTGACCTTACTTTGTCTGTCTAACTGAAGAAATCAGAAGAAAAAAACAATTGACTCCCAAGAAAAAAAAATGATACCTTGGAATCAGAAAAATGGTGAAACCTGTGGGAATGGCATGGGATCACTCTAAAGAAAAAGTATAAACCCACAAGATGAAAATCAAAAGGTTTTCGGTACCAGGTGTGGCTTAGTTAGAAGAACAAGAACTTGTATCCGAGGAAGTTCTTCAACGTGTTCGAGTTCATCTCGTGAATGTCTTAATATTCAATCTGTGAGGGCTGTTCAAGAGCAAAATGAAGAAGACACTGTCCATATTCCTTTATAAACTCTAAAAAGAATAAAATTTTGTACAACTTATTTTCCCTTTACAACAGAAAACGTTTAAAACAAAAAAAGATACAATCTAAAATCTGAATGTATAAAAAAATCATGCCTACACCAGCTAGTAGAAAACAATCCAATTTCCCCAATTTCAATCTGTGGTCACAGTATCAGCCACCGAACTTCCTTCTTCTTCTTCTTCTTCTTGTTCTTCCTTATAATTAGATTTGCGTTGAGCTTGTAATGTATATGCTTGATAACCAGTTGGACTGCAGAGCTGACCCGAGTTACTGAGCGCAGATTTCTCAATATCAATCCTCCCAGCAATAAAAGGAATTGGCCTTTCCATCAATGAGGGCACTGATTCATCAGTCTCCAGCATTTTAACAACCTGATCCATTGAAGGCCTAGCATATAACTGTGGATGAGAACACAATACAGCAACCAACACATACTTCTCAAGAACATGTGGGGGATCAGGTTCTGGTATGCCATCTTCAATAACATCTAAAGCACTACCATTCCTAACTAACGACCAAGCAAAGTCAGTAAGTGCAGAGGGTTGGCCATCACCGTCCGTCTGAAGAGCCTTTCTCCCACTCAAAAGCTCAAGAAGCACAACCCCAAAACTGAACACATCACTTCTCTCTGTCAACTGTCCATACAAAGCATACTCAGGAGCAACATACCCCATAGTCCCAGCTACTCTAGTACTCATATGAGTCATTCCCTCAGGGTTGAACTTGGCCAACCCAAAGTCTGCCACCTTGGCTTCATACTTGTGGTCCAGAAGTATATTACTAGCCTTAATATCCCTATGAATGATGGAAGGTTGAGCCCCATAATGCAAATAAGCCAACCCCCTAGCAGTCCCCAGAGCAATCTTTTGACGAATTGGCCAACTGAGATTCTTCTTAGCAGAACCAAATAAATGATCATAAAGACTCCCATTTTCCATCAAATCAGTGACAATAATCCTCTGGTGACCCTCTAAATTGGTCGTAGCAGTACAATAACCTCTAAGGGTAACAAGATTCACGTGGCGAACGCTGGCAATAACCTCAACCTCGTGAGTGAAGCTAGCATCTCCGGCAACGGAACAATTCTTAAACCTTTTAAATGCAACTTGACTTCCATCCGAGAGCATGCCTTTATAAACATTCCCATAACCCCCACTTCCGATTATGTTGTCCCTGGAGAAGTTCCTGGTAGCTTTTTTAACGTCATCAAAAGTGAACCTAATCAAAGTGGTACTCTGGTTCATGGAATCCAAACCAGAACCGAAACCCAAACCAAGCTCAGTTGTTCCAGCAGCCTTCTCCCCACCTAATTTGCTCTTCTTGAACCTCAAATAAGCCCAAAGCCCAGCAAACACACACAAAGCAAAGAAACAGAAGACAGAAACAACTATAATAACAGTAGTTCGTCGCTTACCACTGGAGTCGGAAGAGGAAAAATCAAGGCCGAACAAACACTTGGCAGTTCCAGGATCAGTGGGTCCGTGCTGGTCAGAGAGAGAAGCGGCGTAGATGGAAGTATAAGCTCTGCAATCGGAGACGTTCCCTACAGTGGGTCCGGTTAAGTAGGATAACAAGTTGGAGAGCTTGGTTGTGCAGAGAGCGCAGGGGGCGTTGTTTCCGAGGGATTGGTTGCAGTTGGTTTGGACAGCTTGGATTGTGGAGGAGGGGACGGCGTTTTCGAATTCCTGTTTGGTGGTGATGTTCATGCAGCCTTGGGAGATCCACTCAGTTTTGAGGCCACAGGAGGAGCGGATGTCGATGTTGGAGTCGAATTCATGGATGAAGGATTGAAAAGAGTTCCAGCAAGAATCGGAGGCGTTGAGGGGCGGGACGAAACGGTTGCTGCGGCGGAGGTAGTCTGCTTGGAGGAGGTGGAGGGCTTGAAGGATGTAATGGCAGGCCGTGCCGGAGTCGAACGAGGGGCTGGCGCCGCCGCCAACGACGCGGAGGACAGTTATGTTGAGGGGACATGATGCACCAAGGGAAGGGGTTGGCAAAGTGAAAGTAACAAAAATAATGGAAAAGATGTAGAAATACAAAGAAAGGGGCATTGGAGACATTGGGTTGGGATCTCTATCTCTCTCAGAGGGGATGGGTTGCTTCAGCAGCATGTGGGAGAGATGGAGAGAGTCCTTTCCTTTGACTAATTTGGTGGAGTTAGTTAGCCATGTCTCATGAGTTGAGGTTGTTCAAACTTCAAACTTCAAACTTCAAACTTGAGCAGCTAACTACACTCAACTCACCTTATTCTATATATATCTATATATTTTTTAAAACATCAAAACCAGATAAGGACTTTCCAGGAACTCAAGCTATGCTAATTGAAACTGTTCTCTCTTACCCTCTCTTTTTCATCTAGAAGATCGGAAAAAGGGAAAGTCCCTTTAACCGTTTAACAACCTTGCCATGTTATTAATCGCTTCCTTTTATATTGAGTAAATTAACAATCTGGTCTCTGAAATTATTTAAGTAATTTTCTTAAATATTAAATATTAAATATTTATTACTTTTGTGTATTTTTTAAATTAAAGATTTTTTTTAATTACTTATCATGATTAATTGTGACAAATATTTAATTTTATTCTTTTGATAATAGAATAACCTAAATCGGAAATTAAACTGGGATAAGGGTTGAATTGTAAAAAAAATGAACGTACATTGAAGCCCGTTTGAGGTAGATCGCAGATTCCTAACGGGCTGAAGGCTGAAGCTGACCCACTTTAGACACAGGGAAAGGAAAATAATGGAGCGTCGTCATAGAAATTAGAAGGGAATTATTTACCAAATGAAAACGTCACAAACAGGGAATTGGCTATAAATAACCCACCCACCCAATTTATGATGGCGAAGGGAACATAGGTTTTTCTTTGCCCCTTGTATTGTTTTTCTACTGTTCTATCTCGACGATCTCTGGGTCTTTTTTTTTTTTCTTTATTTTTAAAATAGAACATAATTATTTAAATTTTAAAAATAAAAATTTTATATTGTTTCGAACACTTATTTTTATATAATTTTTAGCAATTGAATTCTTTTTTTATTGTCATAAATCAACATCTTTAAATTTGATTTGTTTTTCACTCAAGTAGAAGTTATTCAGTAAAACCTCTTATTAATATATTTTTAATTTTTAATTCTAATGTAGGAAAATATGAGTAGATGAATTGATTTCCTATAATGATAACAAAGCTACCCTATTGAAGTTAAATTGCAAAGTTCTGTCTTACTTTTTTATATATATTCTATATATATATAAAATAAAAAAACTTAACATGCATATAAAAGGATTACTACAAATAAAAAAAAATGAACAATTTGTCAAATTTATATGAAACCTCACAAAAGTGCAATAGAATAAAAATAATTATGTATCTAATTAAAGTTAATTTTTTTGACCTATTTAATCATTTAAATCAAATTCTTTTATAAAGATTAACACTTTTAAAACATTAATATTATTAATATTTTTAAAAAAATAACTTCAAATATAATTATCTAAAATATTAAATTACCTACTCAATGTGACAAGTAAAATAAATTTAGAAAGTTGTTTTGTAAAGTGAATTACACCTTTTTTAAAAATTGTAAGTCATTTGTTTTTCAAAACCTGTTAGATTACATTACAAAGTTGTCTCTTGCATTTCTATATAAAATTTGTATAAAGAAAACTTAACATACATATAAAAGGATTACACAAATTAGAAAAACAATTGAACAAGTTGTAAAAATTTTAATGAAACCTCATAAATGTGCAGTAGAATAAAATATCCACGTATTTAATTTAAAGTTAATTTTTTGGTCCATTTTAATTTTCTTTTTAAAATTAAACACTTTAAAAATATTAATATTATAAAGACTTAATTACACATATAATCTCTCAAATGTAGATATTTTAATTTCACATTTATAAAATTTAAAATTTTTATAATTATAAAATTTAAAATATCAACATTACATAATTAAAATTTAAAAAATAAAATTATATATTTACAATATTTTAAAAAATTTAATTAAAATAATTAAAATTTAAAATACTAAAGTTACACAGTTACGAAATTTAAGAAATTATAATTATAATTAATTATATTATAAATATTAAAAAAACTTAAAATATAATGATACAGAATTTTAAGTTAGTTACTTAATATGATAAAAAGAATAAAAATTAGGAAGTTGTTTTGTGAAGTGAATTACACCTTTTTTAAAATTAAAATTATAAGTCATCTGTTTTTTTAAAATATTTTAAAAATATAAAATATTTAAATTGTAAAATTATGCTTTTTTTTTTTAAATTACTAATAAAAACCATTATTGTAAAAAAGTAAATTTACAATTTTAGTTACATTGTTAAATTGTTTATCGTGTTATTCATGCATGTCTATAATATTTTGATTTATTATATTTTAAACATTAAATTCAAATTAATCACATAATAAAAATACGATCAAGTTTTAAATGCAAAAACTAAAATTGACAAAAAAAAAATAGAGAAATGTCGTAAGCTTTTTTTTCAAATTTAGACCCAATTTTTTCTATAATGGGATAAAAATTCACTTTGAAATGAATAGTACAAAATCATTTTTCTACTATTCAATATTTTTATTAATATTCCATTGAATGAATAGTAAAAATAAAAAGAATCTCTATTCTTAACAATATCTTCAACCGTGTAAAATATTGAGATGAATAAAAAACTTATGATTTTCTGTGAATAGTGAAACCGCGGAGATGAATTGTACTTCCTTTGTAGAAGTTATAGAAGATACGGAAAGATTAGAGAAAACCCTCCCTTAAATGAAAATCCAGGCATATAATAATGCAATTAATGACTAATGAGTCACCTGATACATTTTTTGGTAATTAAATGTTAAAATAGTTAAACCTTTTAGACTGACCTAATTATTCTAACAAAAATACTGTTTGTGTGTTTGGTTAAAATTTTAAAATAAGAAGACTAGCTTTTAAGTCAACTTAAGTGACTCTGATTTGGCTAAGCTAACTAAACAAAAGAAAATGTAGGTAAATAAATTAACTAAATAACTTGGAGGAGTATATTATAAGCTTAAATAATGTTTTTATTTATACTTAATTTAATCTTTTTTTTTTAATAAGTTATATTTAACTTTTTATGTTTTAAAAGTAAGTCAAAACATGATGTTTGTGAAATTAATATATTTATAATTCTTTTTAGTTTAAACATAGATTAAATTTCTTAGTATTTTAAAAATAAAAAAAAAAAACTATGATTATATTATAATTTTTTTTTACTCATTTTAAAAATATAAAAATTCATTTTTTTTAAAAAAATCAAATTAATATAAGTAAATATATAAATAATTAAAAATATAATTTAACCTATATTATACAGGATCTTAAACCTCTTTCATAAACATTAAAAAATAAATAAATCAAAACACATTTGACTTATTCCCTGCCCACCAATGTCAGAACTAAGACTCGAATAGTCCCATTATCTTTATTTATATGATACTTAATCATTTTTTTTAACTTATAAAAATTAATATATATTAATAGAGATTGATGAAATCAAATTTTCCTGGACCATATAAAATTTTCTTTTCTTCACGTTTTTCTTGTGCTCCTTTTTTCTTTCTGTCTTTTGTCTTATGCGAGGGTATATCATAGTTGTTAGTGAATATTGATGCACTTTACAACCCATTTCATGTTCAGATGGCAGGCAGGTGTTTAAAATTAAATTCAATTGTTTTATTTTAATTTGATTCAATTTTCAGTATCCATTATTTACATCAAATAGCACTATATTATTTTATATATTTATGTTACTTTTCCATTTATACATCTAATTCTTTTATTAAACTAAATTACATCTTTTAAATGTCATTTTCAAAGATTGGTTAGAACTTAAGTGATTGTTAAATATTTTTACACTGTATTAATTTATTTTATTAGTTGTTAAATTAATATATATATATATATAATTAAAACACAATAATCAATCTAAATTGAATCCAAAAAATATGATTTGTTTGATTCAAGTTTAACCTAAAATTTTAAGGAAAACCAAACTAAATTAGATATTATTTTATATTTGGTTTAACTAACTTTTTGTGTGAAAACATCCCATGGCATGACACTAAATTAGATTTTATCATATTTCTCCAGTTTGCATTACCTTCCTCCCCGGAAACAAGCAACTATTATTGGATATTAATTAAGTTTGTAAATCCGAGTGTTGTTATCTCAAACACTAGTGTGGACAACAATGACAATCCAATCAGCAGGTAGGTAGGTCGTAAAGAAATGTATTTCTCATTGGGTTGCTTTTGGATATGCTTAATTTAGCAACCATGAAAACAAAATAGCAAATAGTACTTTTGGGGTGGAAGTTTTGTAACTCTCTAATGGACAACAAACAAATGAAAACCTTCATAATGTTGAGTGGAGGAAATAGACTGGTTTTTTGTATTTGTGATGTGAGATAACAACATTTCCAAAATGGGAGATGATATAGTTTTGGACCTTTTCTCCTTCACAATTCAATGAAAATTTGCTTTTTAATGTCTAATTTAAAAGAGTTTATGAATAATTTATTTGAACCTATTTTCTAATATAAATGTTTATGAGTGTATTTGAAAGAATTTATAAAAATATTTTATAAATAACTTTTAAGATGTTGTGAAATTATTTCAATGAGCTATCCAAAATAACTTATGCAAGAATTTAGATTGTATTTGTTTTAAATATTACAAAATTATTTCTAGAAATATATGTTTGAAAATGTAACATTTTCATGGTAATATTTGTGGTCCTTAAATTTTTTTTGGTTTTTATAAAGTATATACAGAGAGAGAATTGATTTTTAAGTTTTTTATTTTTTATTCTTAATTTTTTTTATAATGTAAAATTGGGTAAACAGTGACTATTTTTTTATTTTTAATATTTTTGTGATATATAATGTTATTTTTTAAAATTAATTATTTACTTTAAAAAATTTTACTTTTTAATCATGATTTAATTCTGATTTTTCTCAAATTTTAAAATAAAACAACAAATACTTATGCAATAATACTTCCAAACACTTCAAAATTGTATAAGCACTTATAACATAGATATTTAAATACAAATAATTTATTGAATTTTAAACACTCAACACATAAACTTCTATTATGTAAAGACTTATTAAATAAGATTTTAATTCATTTGTTTATTTAAACGAGCCTTTAGTTTAAATTTTTTATTTATAACAAAGTTACAATATATTTTTATTTTATTCTAATTTTTTAAAAGATTTATAAAATAAATTCTACTAATTTCTATACAAATTTTAAAAATTAAATAAAAATAATGAAATATTTTTTACATTAAAAAAGAAAAATAGAAAACATTTTCTTAAACTAAATAAATTATTACGGATATTTTGTTGGGTATTTAATATTCTCGAATGTAATTGTCTGACTAGTAATTCAAATTGTTTGTATTTTCCTATTTGACATATTTTTAATTGAAATGGTATAAAAAATTACCTCCCTCTTAATTGTTAATATTATTTTTTATAGTTGCTAATTTTTAAGCTGGAGTATACTTTAAATTAGAGGGACGACAATATATATTTCAACATGTAAAATTAATATCTCAAATAGGAAGTATTGATTAAGTTATTTTTGTTGACTATAAGGGAGGGTATGATATAAGATAAAGTTTTTTATATTTAAAAATTATGGTTTTTGAGAATATTTTAAATATTTTATAGTTAGAAATAATTAAAATTTATTTGATTGATTATAAATATTTTGAGTATTTTATGATATTTTTATTAAAAAATTTAATTATTTATCATATTAAACAATTATTTAATAAGAATAATATGATATTTTAAATATTTTATAGTTAGATTCTCACTGTCTCACATGAAAAAAAAAAATTAAAAGAAACTTCAACTAAAAAACGATTCCTTAAAATGTTAGATTTCTATAAATAATTTTTAAAATATGCATATCAAACATAAGAATTTAACATTTTTACTCTAATTTTCCTAAAAACACTTTTTAAAAAAAAAAAACTCCTACTAAACACTTCCCTAAAATTTAGAGAAAAGTTTGTTTGTGTTATAATTTAAACAAATTAATCCAAAGTTTGCATCGAGTTACAATTTAACAACTAAGCAATATTGGATAAATATATGGAGGATCAAACAAAAAAAATAATTATTATCTTATTAATTAAATATTTTGATTTTAGTCATTAATTTTAATCATTATAATTAGATTCTTATCAATTACATAATTTGACTGGTCATCTCATTTCATATTTTTCTCACACACACAAAGATAAGTGATTAGCTTTGTTTGATTAATTCCTTAAGTTAAGAGTGATAGTTAGAAAAATCTCTTTAAATAATTTCTTCGAGATTCAATATTCCTCATTTTATAATAAAAGTTACTTAGGGTCACAATGACTAATAAATTTGTTATTCAAGTGAAAGTAAGCTTGAACTTCTTAAAATTTTTAGTTTGAGTCTTATGGATAGAAAAAGTATAATTAGAAAAAAAGGTGGTCGATTAAGTTCTTCAGCAAAAATTAATCATTAAAAAGTTGGTAAATACTTTGCATCAATAATATGATTACTAGTATATATATATATATTGAGTAATGCTCAACAATTTTACAAGGAAGATAAATTATCTTACTTATCAATTGGATGTTTTAATTTTAGTCATTAATTTGAGAGTAAAAATCACTTTGCCTTCTAAAATATTTCTTTACTTCTATTTTTTTTTTACCCTTATATACCAAATTAAGCATAATACATCATAATTTAATGTAGGTTATTATATTTTCTCACTTCATCCAAGTTATTAAATAATTTTAAAAGTTACTTAAAAAATATGTTTAATGGACAAAATTCTTTATCAAATTTCCCTCAATTAGGAAAAAAAAGTGAAAAAAAAATTACATGATATAGTAGACCACTTTCACTTACCAACATGTCATTAAATTGAATGAAATTGACTTCAAATTTCTTAGGATCTCAAATTTAACCCTTGTAAATGAAAAAAAAAAAACATGGTTACAAGGAAAGATTAACAAAAGATGGGGGCTAGATAGGCTTCTCAATGAAAATTAATATTGATAAAGTTAGTGAATATTTCATACCTATAATATGATAATCTAAAAATATCATTATCAATTCACCTTTCAAGTTATAGTTGTTAGAACTTTGTTCAATATTACATTAATAAATAATTTAAATTGTTAAACCCTTATTAACCTAATTAATTTGGTGCATAGATTTGAAAACTAATGACAAACTCCACAACTCTAGAATATTTGTATCTTATTTATAGTAATTTTTTTTATCTATTTTTCATATCCATTTTTGAACTCAAAATTTTATTCTAGGAGCACCTAGGGTAATTTACCTTAACAATGTCATATTTTAATTTTCATAACGAATACATTGACATTGGAAAATTTATCAAATTTTCAAGATTATTTGTTTTTTGTCTAGCCTATAAATAAACTTAAAAAAAATCTAGCTACCTTGACATTGATTAGAACCACAATAGTAATGTCATCACTTAAAAAAAATGTTGGTTGCATGAAAATTTTATTTCCATTTGAAATTACAAGGATGTATACCACTTTTAGTTCATATAAAACTCTTCCATTTCATTTGTATGTTTATAATAGAAATGGTCTAATACATGACAATAAGACAAAACCAGGATAGGTTTGACTGACCTCGTTGAGTTTTATCAAGTTCAAGAAAACCCACAAGGAACTTAGCACACCTTTTTTTTTCTACAATTTCAATTTACACACATTTCAAAATAATTTTATATTAAGTTATGAATTGTATTTTAATTCCAATAATATATAAAAATTAATAAATAATAAATAAATTTAAAATAAAAAATTGAAGAATTAAATTATGTGTAATTTTAAGTTTGTTTAATAATTATTATAATTTGAGTTATTTGACTATTAAACTAATTAATTTTTATTTTTAATAATTATAAAAAATGAAAGTAAGGACAAAGAAAGAAGTTGCATCCCATAGGCTCAAGTTTATTTGTCATACCTATTTAGTCTTTATATCCTTTTTTAACTTGACTCTATGTATATATGTATAAGTATATACATATAAGTAGGTATAATTTAAAAATGGAATTAATTAATACTTTTTTTGATGTAGGCAACTAGCATTCTTAACAACGTGCAATTAGATCAACCTAAAAAGGTAATCATTAAATAAATCATTTCCTTAACATCATTTTCACATTGTTCTTTTTTATAATAAATAAATAACATATAAGAGGGTGGTTAAATTAAGTGTTTGTAAACTTAAAAACTTTTTGAAAATATGAAAACAAATTCAAAACAATAGTCATCACTAACAAAAATATGACACCCTAGAAAATCTTACCATAACCTATCTATATGCTTCTAAAAAGAGGACTTCGAATATAAAAACATTAGAGATTAAGCATAAATTAAAACATGAATCCACTATACAACATAATATAATTTCTTGAAACATAGTATAACCTCCTTGATCATCGATGTCTCATTGGATCACACTTGACGACACTTCATATGGTGACACTTCACTCAACTTTCTTGTTGGTTAGAACCTTCTACTAGTCAAAATCCTCCATAGGTAGCCCAATCTGAAACATCATTAACTAGTTCTTATATCATAACTTGTAATGCCCAATTACTTACATTAGAATTAATGACTGACTCCACAAATCAACATGAGACTTTTCAACATAGTTTGTTCTCACTCACATGTTTCTTAAAAAACATCCTAAAAGGTCACTCCTCCTATAATTGTTCCAAATCAAACACACTTAATTGTGAAGTTCTTAAGTGATAGATTACCAAAAAGTTTATGCATTTTGTTGGTATAAATAGTACTAATTAATTCCTTTAAGTTATCCTCAACTTACAATCTCATACTCGCACAACCTATCTTTCTCTTTCTAGTGTGTATTTGATCCACAAGATGTTACATACCCACCAGCTTTTGCCTGGTTCGTCCTCGAACCACACCATATTATGAAAGATGTTTGCTTTGATACTATTTGTAACACTCCTAATAATTGATGTATTGACAACTCACACTCTAGGATACTTCACATATTGACACTTCACTTAACTTTCTTGTTGGTTAAAACCTTCCATCAATCAGAACCCTCTATAGGTAACCTTTTCGGAAATATCATCAACTAGTTCTAATATCACCACTTGTAACACTTGATTTCTTTTTTCAAAATGAGTGACTTATCCCACAAACCAACACGAGACTTTTCAGTATGTTTTGTTCTCATTCACATGCTTCCTTGAAAACATCCCAGAAGGTCACCCATCACATAATTGTTTCAAGCCAATTATGAAATTCTTTAGTGATAAACTATCAAAAAGTAGATGCATATTGTTGGTATACATAGTACTAATTAATTTTTTAAGTCTTCAACTGTACAATCTTATATTTTCACAACTTCTAAATCCCTCTATTTCCGGTGTGTATTCAATTCGGACATCACATAAAAGAAAGATACATTAAAAAAAAAACATAATCTCCCTCACATCTAGAGGTAACTAACTAAAACATTTACTATATTGTAAGTGGCTCTAAGCTTTAGGTTTTATCTTAAAGATTGTTCACTTGATTAACTTGAAAATTATTTAAACAAAAAGGAATGAGACATATTTTGTTGAGTGTTTTAAGGACACTAAGCTTACATTTCTATCATAACAATCTTTTTCTTAACCATCATGGTCTCATTTCTCACTAAGTCGTTATGAACTATTCTTACATATATTTAATTTGTATTACCTAACTCATATCTCACTCTTTCATTTGATATTTGTCCTCACACCTAAAACCTAACAAGTTATCATCACCATTTCACTACATTATACAATATCTTTTTCTTTGGTACTTAAAGTTAACCTCTATGGTGAAGCCTAAGTTCACTGGTGTCTTAAGCACCTGAACCACACTTATAAGCCTTGACCTGTCACTAAGGTTTTACTTACCTATCATATTGAATGGGAATATGCCTTCCTTTTTCCTTAAACCTCCATAATTGCTCAACTAAGGTTCATGTAACTATTTTGTGGGGTATAATCCCTTTACTTACCTTTCTTCAGGTAGCACATAACACACATACACGCATTCTGATGTAATGTATAGGCTTCAAAAATCACCTAGTAACTAGACAAATAAATTTTCTTGATTCTAATAAAATAGTCATAAAATTTTCTATTTTGTTCTTTTTTTTTTATTTTTAAACTAAAATAAATGCATATGTAAAAGTAAGAGGCATAATTAACAAGAGAGTATTTAATGTTATCTTAAACATTGAAAACGATAGATAAATAAAAAAATTCTTTTAAAAAATTTGACAATTAAAAAGGAACGGACCTCTATCTCAAATTAATTGATGTTTAAGTTTTCTCACACAAATTAAAAAAGTATATTTTAATAAATTAACATTTATTAGAAGACAAATTTATTAAAATATCTTTATTCTTTTTATTAATTTTAATAAATATATTATTAAATTTTTAAGACAATAATTTTTATTAGAGGATAAAATTAGAATAATATTTTAATAACTCCTTGAAAATTGAAAACATGGGTTATTTTGAGACATTTTTTAAATGTTAAAATTGTAATCAGTGGTATGGAAGGAGTAACTATTTTCAAGTTAAATAGAAGTATTATAAATGACAACATTCTCGTTTTCAGTATTTAACACTTATTCATATTGTAAATTTAAACTAAAATCTATTACTCCCTCTGTATCAAAATTATTGTAGTTTTAACATTTAAAATTTGTTGCAAAATGACTTATGTTTTCAATTTTTATTGAAATATTAAAATATTTATTTCAATTTTATTATCTAATAAATATTATTGTCTTGAAATACTTAATGATACATTTATTAAAATTTTAAAAGATAATAAGGGTATTTTAATAAAATTATTTTCTAATAAATGTCATTTCCTTATAATACTTACTTTTCTTAAGAAAACATTAAACATCAATCACTTTGTGATGGAAAAAGTATTAAACTAGATAGTTAGTATTTCATCCATCTCATTTTAATTTTCGTCCTAAGTTTTTGTACAGACTAAAAAAACTCATTTAATAGATGAAAAAGAATAACAATTTTACTAAATTAATTTTAGTCGTAATTAGTTTTACTAAATACAATGCAAGACAACAATAATATTTAAGAAAATATATTAAAGTATAAATGAAAAAAATATTTAATGCTACATTGAAAGGATAAAATAAAAATTATTTTGAGACAATTTTTTTACACACGACAATTAAAATGAGATAGAGAAAGTATAAACAAGTCTTTCAATGTTTACTATAACATCCTAAAAATATAGTTCATTTATTTATTTATTTATTTTTAAATTTTAATTATGATAATTATGTGATTTCGTGATAGAAATTAAAATTTATATTTAATAATTAAATTATATGTGATTTGGTGATGTGTATTTAATTATAAGAATTATTAGTGATAAAATTTATTCTTTGGATAGAAAATTGATTGATCAAAACACTAAAATATAAAATAGTTCATAAAGGATTAATTAATTAAATTATTAAGTAAAAGAGATCAATAATCAAATTAGAAATATATGTAATAGACTATTTAATGAAATTAAGCAAAAATAATAAAATTCTACTTATGAATTTGGCACAAAAATTGAGGTGAATTTAAATCTAATTTAATTGGGCTTTGTATGGATCTAATTAAAGATCAATTAGAGACATAGAAAGAAGGGAGGGGGCACTAAGTTTTATTAAAGAGTTTAGGGTATAATTTTTTGTATTTTAAAGTGTAGGAATAAGACAGAAAAAATCATTTGTAGCCACCTTAAATTTTAGACTTCTCTTGTACCTTAAAGGGCTTTCTTCTTCCTCTCCACTTCTTGAATTTCATTCTCAACTTCTAGATCATCTAACCATTGAATTTAGTCGAATTTCAAGTATAGTATAAAGGAGTCAACATACTTTTAATCGACATTCATCGTCAAGCATTTGCAATTAGGATAAAGGGATATAAGCATCTTTATCTAAACCTTATTTAATGGTCATTTTCCTAATTTTATTATGCATTTAACTCTGTTTGTTTGAGTTTGTATGTTAATTTTATGAAAGTAATGTAAGAAGAATAATAGGTAAAAGATGATTCTGTGTGAGATGATGATATGCTTGAAGTTTTTAGGATCTTTATATTCATCTTCATTTTTCAATTTTTTTAGGTTATTTACTATTTTTAAGTTAATTTCTTTTAAAGATGTTAAATATGTCTAAGATCTTAGAAAAATTATATAAAATTATTTTCACAGAATTTTGGTAAACGTAAAGTATGATAATGATCATTAGGATATAGAAATGATATCTAAATTTTCTTATATTTAATTATAATTTTTTCTATTTTTTATATTAGTCATGTTAAATTACTAAAAATTTGTCCTAGAGATAAAATAAATGTTTGAAAATAATTTTGGTGAAAATTATTAATTAGAAAATTTATTGTTTAATATTTGTTAAAAAATGAATAGTCAAATACTCTATTTTGGACAAATAACTTTGAAAAAAATGTAAAATTATGGTAAACAAATTTATTTGGGCTTGGAAAAATCATAGGAGACCATAAGATAGAAAAAATGAACTCTGTAAAAATTTAGGACCATTGGACTTAAATAAGTATTTTTAATATTTTTTAGAAATTAGAAAATAATGAATAGGGGGTAAGTAAAAATAATTTTAAAAAAATATAGTAATTATTAGAAATAAATTATAAGAAAATTTTATTGTAAATAATATGTAATCAAAAGCTAGACTGTTCAATTTTTTTACCAATTGATGTGGTTTTCTGCTTTTCATAATTAATGGATCTTTAAATCTATGTATATGTGTATATTTAATGTTGAGTGATATGTTGAACATTATTGTGAAGACCAAACCTCGTTAGAGAGACCTTAATTTGTATTATAATAAGATGATTAAATTATCAACTTTGACTATTAACTTTTGAATTTCTTTTATTCTAGACCTTAGAGATTGGAAGGGGAAAACCTTCCAGCAATTTGTGTTGTGTACTCAAAAATATGTGTGTTAATTAAATGGTTTTAGGTTGTTGGATAAATGGATTCCTCAAAAGAAAATGCATTTAGTAAAATGAGGGTGACTTCAAGTAAATGATTTGTTCACTACGAAAGTAGTGAATTAAGAAAAAAACACTTAATGCAAATATAATAATAAGATGAAATAATAATAATAATTATAGTCTATGCATAAAATAGTCACAAATATGATGAAAACAAATAGTACGTGAGCAATTGACACAAAAGATTGCGATTTAGATAAAACTAATAGATATGAGGGTATTGAAGAAATTTATAAGATTTTTGAAAATGATAAATTATGAATGATATTCTTAATGAGCTAATAGGAATTGATGTGGGTTGTAATATTTTTATGGGTTGTACATAAATAATAAAAATAAGATTTGTGGGTTGTACAATACAAAATAAAAATAGATTATTAAATTGGTGAGGACATACAAAATAAGAATAATATTTTTTTTATGGGTTGTACATAAATAATAAAAATAATGATGTTTAAGATAAAATAAGATATAATAAAAATACAATAGCCATTTGGAGTGAGGTGTATTTAAGCAAGCGAGATTTGTGGTGATAATTTAGAATGTATCGTTGATGATGAGACCATAATTACGAATGATGTTCGTACAAAATAAGATGTATCCTCTATTGTATACTAACAAGTATGTGTGTGTGGATGGTCGATGTTATGTACTAGGAACATAGAATGTTACAATAACTAGTATTTAATAAGACTAAATAAGGGTTTTGAGTTGAGAAGATAGTTCAAAGCTTGTATGGACAACAAGACAAGATAAATCGGTACTTGATGAATTATTTAATTGCAGGTTAACATATCTTGGAAATATGGCCCCAAGTTGCTAGGAGTTTTGTATAAAACCAACTTGGCAATCCTGGC
The DNA here is from genome assembly GCA_026544285.1 of Pachyrhizus erosus. Taxonomy (NCBI): domain Eukaryota; kingdom Viridiplantae; phylum Streptophyta; class Magnoliopsida; order Fabales; family Fabaceae; genus Pachyrhizus; species Pachyrhizus erosus. Next base: position 5,207 of record JAMLFT010001149.1, on the reverse strand, counting down.
TAAAACAAGATAATTTCAATTGATGGAAAAGTCCCACCTATGTATAAAGGTAAGGGTGAACTCTCGATAAATCATATGACTTAAAGTAAAGTAAGTCTATCGATTTTTAAGAGTTCTAATGACAATGAATTCATATGATATAAGTTGAATTAACCATTTAATTTGGGATGAGTGGTATTCGAATGAGAATAATATAGAAAACATAAGATTGTGTGCTCATTGTTTGTTTGTGTGAGGTGGATAACTCACCCATGCATTATTATTATTTTTTTAGACGAAGATGTTGTGTCAAATTCTAACATATTGACTTTGAGTGACTCTCCATGATATAGGGTGAAAACATGATTACTACTTTGAAGAAGATCATTTTATATGTAGGATTAGGATACATATAGCACCTACAGGGACAGAGTATAGAAAGTTGTTGACTTTTCATTTGAACGTATAATTCGCCCAACTAATGCAACCACATTTCCATGTCAATCAACCTAGGTCAGGCATATTTTTTACTTCTTTTCTTTCACCTTTTGGAATTGCATCATTTGATAGTAAAGGGGTTGCTAGATCAAATTATTCTTTTCCTCATCATCGATGATCATGAATGATTTGAGACAAATTTACAGTTATGAAAATGTATTATTTATTATATCATACATTATTATGAAAATATTTTGAAGATTTTTTTAAAATTTTATAAAGATAGAATTGCAAGATTTTCAATTTGAACAAAAATTACTCTTATAAAAATGTAGATTCATTACTATTTACTATATTTATTCTATCTAATCATTAAAATAATAGAAACTATCTATTTATTTTGATATATCTAATGACATTACATTTACTATTTTCATCTTTTTGTTTTTTCAAACATTTTTGTTCCTTTAATGTTGTTTGAAGATAATATATAAAATATTTTAATATATTATAAAAAATTAGTATAATCAATCATTTAGTCAAAATATAAACATGAAAATAAAGAATAGAGTAGGTAAATCTTTAGAAATAAATTAGTGATACTTTTGAAATTTTTTAAACTATATTTAAGATTATTTTTTAATTATTCCTACATTAATTTTTAATATTTTGAAATTATATTTACATCTTATATATTATATTAACTTTTTTAATATTCAAAAAGTATTACACTGACATTTCTTTATATATTATTTTAATATTTTTATAAGAGAAATTACAGTAATAATTAAAAAAATAAAAAATATTTATATAATTAAAAAAATTCAGATCGATCTTTGTCTATCATTCATGTCTTACACTTTTCACGGTACACAAAGGACATCCAATATGACACATCTTATGAATGAAGCCAAGGATGAGTTGGGTTGCTTGATAAGCAACAAGCCGAATAGCCCCAATAACACCATGTTTTTACGTGCCCATAATCAAGAGGAGACCACAGACACAAAAAAACCTTTCTCTGACCAAAGAAGCTACCGTGACAAGCAGTTAACGCCATCTTTAGTTCACTTTTATCTCTTTCTTCGTCTTCGAGAATTCAAATAATAACAAGAGAAATTGTAACAACATTATATAATTTCTCGCAATAAAAAAAAAAAAAGAATGCTTTAGAAATATCGTATAATACTAATTATCATCTTTAAGTTCCTTTTCTTATTCTCTACGTTGATAGACAATAATCCGCAATTATAACTTCATAAAAGCAAGATAACAGTCTAACAAGTAATGCCATTACCATTGATTGGTATGATCCAATGGTTCTCTTTTGCGTGAAAAAATTGTTTAAAGAAGTAAACTAGAAAGCGACATTGCGATAAGCTTGTTGTGTGTTGAATGGAGAAGGCTAAGTAATAACTAACGGCTGATGTCTGCGTCTCTGTTCACGCTTCTGTCTCCTGGTCTCCCAACCCTCTCTCTATGTTACAAGTCTCAAGAAGAGTAAAAATACATAGATTAAAATAAAAACGAGATTGCCTTTATGGCATTTCAGCTACCCAACTTTTATTTGCAGCATGTAATATAATGTTTGATTAAATTTCTGTCGTCCTTGCTGTGGATTGATTTCACCTTCTGAGTAACTGAGATGTTGTGTTGCCATGTGATTTCATTGCACCTGTTCCGATACATTCGTTGTTCCGTTGCTTTCACTTATCCCTCCTCGGCCTTCGTTCATTCTTACACTCAAGGAAGTAGTGTTTTCCTTTTTCGATTTTTTTTTTCTAGGAAATATCTCTTGACAGCTCCGTTAAGTTATCTTCTACAACCCTTCCCCCACATTGCCCTTCAAATTTTCCTCCTTGATTCTTTACTGTCGTGTTAGATTTTCTATTTGAAGGTTCTCTTCTAATTCCTCCTCATCTTATTCGCTATGCCTTTCCTGCTTCATCAAGTTTCACACTTTCGTGGTGGATTTGGATTTGCAATTTATTATTCTCTTTAGATTCTGGGTTTGTGGGTCTCAGAAAATGAAGGACGAGGTGGATTTCCCTGTTGATGTTCTTGAGGACCATTTCAAGAGCTCAGAATCAGAAACAAGTTCTTCCAAAGAACCTAGTACTGTGGATTCTGATAAGTCAAAACCCGATTCTAGGTGGCATGCGTTTGTTCAATTGTTGAGAGTCAAATCCAAGAAGTCAATAGCCACATTGCATCCTCTCAGTGTCCTCAAGTTCTCAAGAAGAATGAGCAGTAGCATGAGAGAGACTATAATAGATGCAGATCCGTCCTTGCACAGGTCACCCTGGAAGATCTTCACTCACCATGAGATACAGATTGCAACCAATTACTTCGCCCAAGGTATGCAATTCAATTCAGGATTACATTTCTTACCATAAGTTACTTCCTTACAAAATTTTGCATGAATAGATAGTCCGTCTATATTTTTACAATGTAATTCAATAATAAACTATGATGAATGTTAAGTCTGAACTTTTACTATAATTATCTTTAAAAAGTGTATAAAGCTAATTTTTTGATTAATTGAAAGTGTATAAAACTACTTAGGTACATAGTATTGAAATTAAACTCATTTTACATTGGTGGTGCAGAAAATTTTATTGGAAAGGGTGGTTATGCTGAGGTTTACAAAGGGTGTTTGCCAAATAGTAAGCTAGTAGCGATTAAACGGCTGACACGTGGAACAGAAAATGAAACTGCAGGAGACTTCTTATCTGAACTTGGCATAATGGCTCATGTAAACCACCCCAATACTGCTAAGTTAGTTGGCTATGGGGTGGAAGGAGGAATGCACTTAGTGCTTGAGTTGTCTGAGAAAGGGTGCTTAGCTTCAGTGCTGAATGGTAGGGTCTATTTTACTTTGCTGCCAACTTTTACCGCTACAGTAAATTTTTTTGTTTTTAATTTCTTCACTGCTGTTAGGTTCTAAGGAGAGACTACCATGGTCAATTAGGCAGAAAATAGCACTAGGAATAGCTAAAGGTGTATTGTATCTTCATGAAGGTTGTCAAAGAAGAATTGTCCATAGAGATATAAAAGCGAGTAATATCTTGCTTACAGAAGACTTTGAGCCGCAGGTATGGATATCCCTTAGGATTCTTTTATATAAATATGATTATATTATATGATTGATAATCACATATCCATGTTTTTTGGCATTTTTTATGATTAGTAAAGACAAACAATTTTTGGAAGATCCCTGGATTTGTTAGGACTGAAATTATTAAACCTGTCTCTTTTCCCGTTTGTACTCTAAGAACCTCAAATTATTTGTACTGTTTGTTAATGCGTAAATGGACATTATTTCTGCATTATGTTTAAAGAATAAATCAAAATTTGATAAGTAGAATATTTTTTTGGGCAGATTTGTGATTTCGGACTAGCAAAATGGCTACCAGAGAATTGGACACATCACACCGTTTCAAAAATTGAAGGGACTTTTGGGTTTGTTGTGACTTCCAAGTTCCAATTAAATGATTACTTGTTGTATATTTTTGTAACTTGTTATTAACTAAAGTTTCAATTATGAGTGCCGCAGTTATCTTGCTCCTGAATACTTGCTTCATGGAATAGTGGATGAGAAAACAGATGTATTTGCCTTTGGAGTAGTGCTATTAGAATTAGTCACAGGACGGCGAGCACTTGAATATTCACAACAAAGCCTTGTTATGTGGGTATGTTGTGCATTTCAAATAAATAAAAATGCGTGTTTGAAACTCTAATTGTGAAAGATAACAATATTTTCTTTTTCTAATACATTTTTTTTTTCAGGCAAAACCTTTGCTGAAAAAGAATAATATTAGGGAGCTGATTGATCCTTCATTAGCCGATGATTTTGACTGTCGGCAGATTAAAGTTATGCTCTTGGCAGCTTCTTTGTGCATTCAACAATCCTCTATTCGTCGTCCTTCTATGAAACAGGCATGTTTTCTTGCTCTTCTAGAATTTCAACAAAACCTAGTTTTCACTTTGAAATTTGCCTTTTTTATTGTATTTATGACATGTGAGTAATTGTTTTACCTTTCTTTTTTCGTTAACGTTTTTGGCGCATTGAATGTTGTATGATGCTTGTATTTTCTATACCAGTTTCTATTTTTACCGTCATTCAAATTTAGAAATTTGACGACTTTAATGTTAAATCACTTTTTCATTTGACCACTATGCATGCAAATAAATAAACCCCCAGGAAAATGGAACCCTTCAATTGTAACAAAGTTCATCCTATAATAAATTGAGTTATTCATTGTTAAGTTATTTGAATAATTTATATGTAAAGTAGTTATTATAATTAAACTATAACTAATTTTGAAAATTAAGTTACATAACCGGTTATATAATTAAGTATATATCTCTAATAAGTTATGAATAGATAACCAATTTTAAAAATAAAAAATGATTTTTTATATTTATCATTATACTTATTTTTATATATAAAAATAAATATATAATTCATCAAGACCAATAAAAATAATTAAATAAATTTATTTTAATTAATATTATTATAAATTTAATTTTTATTTAAAAAATATTTATATAATTAATTAATTTAAGTGATGATTAAATATAATGATATTACTCTTAATTCAAAAAATATTTTTTAATAAATATTAATTATATTGTTAATAGTTCAATAAATACATTTATTTTTATAGAAAAATAGTGATATCTCATTAACAGATTTTAAAATAAATTAAAAATATTAAAAAAAAATTAATATTTAATACATTTAAAAATGATTATATATTTTTTATTATTAAAAAAATATTGTCATT
>JAMLFT010001148.1:0-32848 GCA_026544285.1 Pachyrhizus erosus | reverse complement strand
TGACATAATAAATTTAATAACATAATTATATATAATTTTATTTATAAACTTCAAATTCTCTTATGTCTAGAATAATTAATGATATTAGATTAATTGATAAAAAATTAAAAATATAATTTTAAAAAATACATACAATTATTTTATCAAATTTTTTAATAACATAATAAAATTATAAATTATTGACATCATTAATACGTCAACAATTAATATTTTATTTAATAGTAAAAAATTTTAAAAAAATAAAAAACTAAAATAAATTTTTCATGTTAATTTTTTCATGTTACTTTTAACTTTTATAATGAATACAATTAAAAATTATTAATTATAAAATTACAAAAAGAAATGTTTATATAACATTTACGGTAACAAAATTAAATACTCAAGTTTGTCTACATTATATACATTTCATACAGATATTGCATTAATCTTATTATTAGAAAAGAGAATAACTTGTAACAAATATTAATATTACTAAATACTTTGAGATAAGATCAAGATTCTCAAATTCAATGTGATTATATATAATATACCACTAAATATTTTAAATTGTAGTTTTATTTATATAAACATATACCAACACAACACAGGTATAGAATCTAATATAATAATGAGATGACATGTTGACAATTTCATCCATTATTTAATTATCACATCAGTAATTTATGATCTTTCTGAGTTGAAACACCCTTTATCTTTATCAAATTCTCATATTTTTAAGTGCTCCTTAATTAAATGTAATATTATATCCTGAAGCTGTAATTTTCTTTGTTTTAGAAAGTCATTCCCAAGGCGGGAAACAGTAAAGACATTAAAATCAGATTGGAACTTAGAAAGGGGCTTTCAGAGACTTAATTTGATTTTAGCATTATCATATCGCCTGGAGATGAGGACTATGCAACCACATACACGAGGATAGTCCACAGTTCTTACCCCAGAAAAGGGAGGACTATAACATCAAAATTGAATGAATAATATTACAATGAAAAAAATATATGTAATAACCACAAAAAAAGAAAGAAAACTATGATACATTCCTAGAAGCAAGCTGGGGGTGGATTTCCTGGAGCACTGAATTTCCTGAAAACTATGATCCGAGTGGATGCATGCCCCTATGTCGGCAGGGTTACAGAGACTCTGAAAGGCTGCATTCGGCTCAAAGTCACCTCATAAATTGTTTGTGTATCCTCTCCTTTGGATCCCAAGAAACCCCAGAAGTCGATCAATCTCCTCGACAACAATTTTCAATTGGTCCGGTTACTAAATTCCTGCCAATCACGTCAGAGTTGCTCCATGAACTGAAGAACTTGTGTCAGAAGAGTGCAACGAAGTTGACAAATGTTGCTGCACATGAGTTTCGTTTGCAAGACCAAGCACTGCTAAAGTTGATCTGTACATGGGTATACGTTACTTTAGTAGACTACAACGAATTTCGACCTAGCTTCTTCGTTTATCTTTTCCCGCTAGAATTTTTAAATAATCACCCTTGAAAAGGTTTTATTGGGTGTAAGATCAATTTTGATTTACAGCGTCAAAGGACCATGTAGACTAGAAAACAAATCGGATAAAGATCTTATCCTTTGACCTTTGATACCTAAATATACATATTTTCGGGAATAAAAGCTAACATATAATCATTAGACATTTATGGTATCAGTAGACCACATAAATAAAGAACTAAGCAATCTCTCCGACCTTTGGTTTTTGGCCCAAAAGTGCCTCCCACCCAACCAAATATCATTTTCTTTCTAGATTATGTAAATTAATTTGTTTCCTGGAATCATATTACAAGCTTAAATTTAACATTTTAATTTTCAGATAGTGTTTTTTTTTTTTTTTGCTTGAGCAGGAATATAAACAAAATACACAGTATACAGCTGTTAACAATTGAGGGATTTAACATTTCATAAACTGAAAGGGAAAAATATGTAGCCTGATGAGGTGTACCCAAAGTTCACTACAACAGGTTTTAGGAAATTTTACCAAGAAACCAAAAATTTTGTAGTTATTTGATTGGCATAAAACGCAGGGGGCCATTAAAATTAATAATAAGACAATGAGTTCTTTCTTGGTTAAGAATATAAACAATAGACAGCCCTCTAACGGGATTAATGTTTCATTGAAAAATGTATGAGGCACTCAAAAATTCACTGCACTAACAACATTCACTGCACTAATAATATTTTTCTCTCTACCTATGACATGTGAACAACTTCGATCCCCTATTTTTTTGTTTACTTCAATCAAATCCCTCAATTATTTTAGTTCAACAAATCAAATTCTTCCATCAGCTTGCCATCCAATTGCTAATAGAAATAACTGACACTGCATTTTTGGACGTGGCACAATATTCTGTAGAGTTAGTTACTAGATAGACCATTATGACTAGTAGAATTAAATTAAAATAAATTACAATGTATTATCCATTATTTATTTTGTTTATTAAATTATTTAATCACACATGTTACAGTATGTCCTTACAAACCCAGAAGTATGTTGTTATAATGCAACATCTGAAAATCCCGTGTTGCATGATAAGGCTAATTTTGTGTCAGTTATTTCCTTAGTAATTGGATGGCAAACTGATGGCAGGACTGAATTTATTTAATTAGATGAGTTAGGGGGATTTGATTGGAGCAAACAAGTATTCAGAAACCAAAATCATGACTCATGACAAAGGAATGAAAAACGCTAAGCCTTTCAAATAATCATATCTAGAAAAGCTTACCTACTAAGTGATGATTTTGCAGTTGGTTGGCTGGCATAAGAAGCAAGGGGACCTTTGAGATTAGCATGCCTGTTGAGTGCACTTTCCAGTTGTTGAGGTGGCAACTGTGAGGAGGATGCAAAATAGGTTATTGATGGAAACTATTAAATGGCATATAGGTAAAATGTATAAGCTAACAATATTTTCATGTAATTACAGTAATTAGGATACATTTTATCTGTGTTAAACTGTTATGTATTTTAGACACATGGACTTCATAAGTCTCATTTTCTTTTCCTGTACTATGGTATTTAGAGCCTAATGAGAGGCAACCCACCCTAAGAATATCCAGTCGACCTATTAGCCACCAGCATGTTATTAGGAAGAAATAGGGATCCCCAATTATAATTAGAATACTACAGAACTGAGTGACAGCACCTCCCAATGTTCAAAAGTCCCAATTCTATCACAAAAGAAGATGACAAGAAACACTGCAGAACTGAGTGACAGCACCTCCCAATGCTCGAAGGTCCTATTTCTCTCGCAAATGAAGATGATCTCTCTCTCAATCTCCCCTAAAATTTATAGCCAATCTACCTTAATTCTTCTCTCTCAGCCCAACAGTAACAGATATCAACTAACTAACTCGCTAAAATCTAACAGATATTGACAACTAAGCATCTAAAAAACTACTTCCATAAAAGGTTCACCCTATTTTCAAGGTTTGGTTCTGACTGCTGAAATAACGCCCCCCAGTGTTTCAACTGATTGAAGCATCATGATCAAGCCAAGATAGCCTCAAACCCTCCTGGGTCAAACGTAATTTAAGCCTCCAATCTCTTTTAATGCTCTGTTTTCTGTTGTATTTTTAGCCCCAAAACAGAGCATCCATGCCTGTACAAGTCTACTGAGAGCCCAGGACTAAATTTCCTCACATCTCCGTCTTAAAGACCCATTTCCTTGCCTCTTCTTTTAGAGCCAGGGCACTGGTGCTGCTGGAAGAAAATTTGCTTCTGTGGGATGAGTCCAATGTTGTTAAATGGCAGCGCCATGTCAGATTTTTTGCAAACTGCCATAGGCAATTTGTGAATGGAGACCCGCTATGGCAGTGCCATAGGCCACAATGGTGTGTTTATATGGCAGAACTTTGGCCATCTGCCATATTCTGCCACCCACCATTGATAACACTGGTTGAGTCTGGGCAATTTGGTTAAGAAATTGACTAAATTTCTGAAATTCCAGTATTGCTCAAAAGGATTTTCATTTGACTAACTTTCTTGGATTCCTGTCCTGCCCTTGCTGTCTTGGCTTCATGACTTATGAGCTGCACTTCTGCATTATTGTTGCAGGACAGTAACCTTCAACATCCTTGTCACTGTCATTGGAGTTGCTTCAACCACCACATGAGCAACAATGTCCAGCAAGGAAGGTTATCCAAGATGCATGAGCTCCAGAAATCTACCACTATCAATGATCATCTCCCACAGTGGAAGAACCGAAGTACTGTACCTTATCAATGATTCTATCCATGATAATGGGCTGATCATTGAACCCCCAATGTCTACAGCTGTTGTCTATAACTTCCACCTGTGGCTCATTTATGAAGCCACCTACAAGGAATGTTTTCCCTTCCATTCTTATCACCACTATTGAATGCCCATCAGTCTCTTCAGTTCCCTTTGTTCCTTCAGATCAGTTCCTACCATCCTTCAAGAGTTCATTTTCGCTTTGGTCTTCTTGCACCAGAGAACCTACTTTTTATCTTGCATCCTAGAACCTTCATCTTCTGTATTCATGCTCTCCCATTCAGATTCCTTTTCTTAAAACCAAACAGCAGATCTGGGTCAAACTTAGGCTGGGAATATTAGATAAAAGCCCTCTAAAAACTTCCATGTGAGGGCTTAGGGTTACTAGCTTCCCATAGTTGGCACAGCTGGAAGGCACGTCTTTCCAGTACTTCTACAAACAATTGCAGCTCTGCCTCCTTTCCTTTCAGATAAACGTCTACTGCAGTTAAATCAGCAATTCATACACATCATCTCCTTGAAAGACTGGGACTTCTAAACATTCCTGCTTGAATTGTGTTTTGAAACCTGCAATTTCTTTCCTCAGTTCTCAAAGAATGTCAAGAATGTTCTTCGTTCTTGCTGAAACCCTTAACAGCTCCAAAATCCTTCAAGATAGAACACCGAAGAACTTCATGGGTCTGCAGATCCCAATGCCCAATTCTCTCATAAATAACAAGATCTATCTCAACCTACCCTCTAACTTAAAGCAAACTGCTTTAATTATGCTCTCTCTAACCAACAAACTAGCAGATATCAATGACTAACTCTCACTAAACACCAATAAATATTGGCAACTAACATATTTAACCAGCCATACATAGCAAAGAAGGACCTTCAGCAGCAACCTATTACACCATGCTCGCCCAGGTCTCTTACACTCCATGTCAGTCCTCCGCCTTTAACCGACCTCTATCAGGACATCTTCCCACCCAAGGAGCCTTTTTTTACACATATCCAGTCATCCCCCTCCAGCCTCTGCTACCAAGGGTGACCCATGGCTGGTCTTGGCTCCTATGTTTCTAGTCTAAGCACGCATAGAAGGCTGAGCCATGTTCTCCATGTGCTTCAACAACTATGTTAGTGTCCCTCTTTCCATTGACAAGTTGAATAGGAGCAACTATGAGATGGGCGTCGGATATTCAACTTTGGCTTACGCTGTTTGGATACACGTTTTCAACATAAAAAACCACATCCAAATGTTTAAATACATGACAGCTACAATGGATTGCTTCGGAAATGGCGCAGAAAGTTACATTAAGTATGTTAACACAAACATGTAAGTAGCCCTACGTATAATTGTAAACGTGTGAACATGGGTTATAGCCCATGACTCACCCCACATGCCCCAAATCTAATTCAATACTTTTAGAGCCCCTTAGAATAGTGGCCTTCTTTCAGCCCAAACTTATAAATTTTAAAAGTTATTCAGATTGAAGCCCTATTAAGAAATACAAGGGAGTAAAACATTAAGGAGATCTCCGCCAATGGATTATAAATGAACTTGACACCACATCCAATCCAAAATTTTGAAGAAATAGGTATGTGCGACCTTGTTACTTGCACGTTGTTCAACATATCCATGTTTATCAAATGTAAGATATCTTATTCATACTTGCACTCCAACAATCACCCCCTCAACCTCAAGTGTAAGTCTCTTCCACAAGATATGTCCTCCCTCAAGTAAAAGCCTAAAGCCTTTCCATCCACGGGTATTCAATGTTGCCCCTACAGCTTAGTAATTTCCTCCAATTGCACCAACCATTAACTAACACAACAAGACACCCCATCTAACATCCACACTATTAGAAATACTTTCAATACAAGGAATCCCCATACATGAATCCACTACAAATTCTGCTCTGCCCAGATACTCATCTAAGCCCTTCACTAGGTCACATTATTGGCTCTAATACCACTTGTTAGGGAATATGAGGGAAAGCATGTATTAGAAAGTTTGGTGCATGACTTGTGTGCTCCAGTTTGAGAGTGTATTAGAAAGCATGCAAATAGTGTCTAAATACATTGTATAGGCTAATAAAATCATTAATTAGAATAATTAGGATAACTATGATTTGACTATTTAATATCTTGTTTTCTTTTCCTTTGACAGTTATGATTCAAGATAATAAAACAAGATGTTATGCAAGTTGAGAATGCAGTACCTGCAATAATACATGAAAAGAACGCGGCTGTGTCTGATATACACATTTTAAGAAACCAACCCAAAGTTTTGGCATACGCCAGACCTGCACTCAGTATAAAGTAAAACATCAGAAGTCTAAAGTCCATATATCAGAGTAAGCTGAATTCCAGATAAGCATACCTGTCTAGACACAAGTTTTGAGAGTATCTCCATTACAAAATCAACCTAAAAACAGAACATTGACATTAGAAGCATAAGTTGATGTTTTCCCCATGTCAACCCTGATGTGATCAACCTAAAAACAGACCTGTCTTGAAAGACAGGATTTCCTTTGAAAATAAAGAGGGAAATTGAGAAGAATTGCTCATAATGTCATTAAAAGCACCACTCAGATACCTTTCTTATTACTGATCTACTATCGACTTCAGATTTTTTATTACATGAATATACTTGAAAATAAAGGATTAAGCCAATTATCAAGAAATTGATTTAACCAATATGTTAGACACATTGGTTAAACCAATTTCTTGAAAATAAAAAAGGCAGAAATTGAAAATATAGCATAATGAGAAAAATCTCATAATGTAATGTATTCATAATTCATTCCCTATAATATCTGTATACCACATCATCTAAAGAATTCAAATTTAACACAATATCTTAACAAACAAGAAATGCATTGATGAAAGCAGCAATGCATGAACACCATAAGTTGAAAAAGAAATTTACCAGTGCAGGAAAAGCATCAATTGCCTGAATAACTGTTCTCATGAAAAGTAGAGGCAGTGGAGTTTGATCAACCTGACAATTTAAACAATAGAGACGTGAAGATTTGAAGTAAATCCAGTATTATTGGCCAATACACTGAATCTCCTTACCATCTGGTTCAATGCCTTTGCCAGAACCTGTTGTGTGAAAACTGTACGTTGCTCAAAACAAGCTGAGCAAGCGTCTGTTATCTGATAGAGCAAAACAATAATTCAGAATTCACCACTTACATTTTTTAGGTTTTTCAATAGTTGATAAAATATAACTAGTGCAACTAACATTGATGAATAAGATTATACAGCTAATTAGACTTGGGTTTGTTAACTGTAATAGCCTTATGGAAAAATATTTGGATTTTAATTGATGCAAATTTTGAATCCCAAGAATAATTACACAACAGTTGCATTTTAGATAGAAGACAGTAGAACTGACAATCTCAATCGGGCTTGAACTTTTAATGCACAAGACACAACTGTCCTTATTGGGTTTTGACATGTACACAAAGCATCCCCCTTTCCCCAATAATGAAACAAGGAAGGTGAGAAGTACATCATATTTACAAAATGAGCCATAAAGACTATATACCAAAACAGTTTGATGATTTGATCTACAACATTCTTAAGAAATACATTGACTAAAATTACAACAATACATAGTTGTACAATTCAAATACAACCTACCAGATCTAATTTAACTAAAACTATCAATCAGGTTAAGAAACAATCAACTTAATTCTTTTGATAGCAAGGGATCATGTTTACATCCTGATTATGATGCAACTAACAAGTTTTTATTCTAAATCACATTTTTCATAGATCCTCAATAGTCTGCCATGAAGACAAATACTCTTCTTTAATAAAAAGAACATAATTACTTTTTCCCTGAGAAGCAGGGGAGAAGGGAAAGGGTACTTGAAGCATGAATGTAGATAGATGATAGAAGACATGCCTTCTTAAGTGCAAGGCCATCCTTCTCTGGCACAATTCCATGGATTGCAACCAACACTTCCACAGGTGTTAAAGCTGGACCTGTATGAGCTGAACCCTGACAAGAGCAGCATTAAATTCTTAAATTATCTAGAAAGGAAAAAGATAAATAAATGAATTTACAGTTAGAAAATTTGTTAAAATTTCACATTTTATTGGGGCCAACTTAAACATAAGTTCTCATGTACCCAAAAGGAACATGTATATGGAAGCATGGAGAGTGAATGAAAGTGCAATCAATGCCCCAAACTCAAGGCATCCAAGAATAAGAATCATAACAGATATAAAATATGAAATTTAGCACGATAATTGACATTATACCTGTAGTATGTGAGCAAGTGCTCTTTGAAACTTTTCCAATGGAAGATCAACAAGCCGAGGGAATATTGGTAAAACCTGCTACCATAAAAATTAAAATTCAAGGTGATTAAATATATGTCTACTACTGATACGGCAAGCACATGATAGAACTAATATCATTAAAAACATTACATCAAGTGCTCAAGATTACTGATACTATTTAAGGAAAAATACCGAAACAGATGAAAATGACATCTTCAAACAAGCAGGCATCAACTTAATTTCCTCTGGTCATAAAGATGCTGGTTTGCAAACCAACCAAGCATATTTTAAATAAATTTTTGTTCTAGAATAAAGTTTACCACCGAATCTAGATTTGACTTTGGAAAGATACTTTAAATAAATTAAACTACAAATGGAAGGAAGTGCATTGATGAGAATCTTATCATCTGACAAGTGTTATGGATAAGGATACCAAGTATATTTCATCTGATAACTTATAAATTTCTGGATAGGATCCCGAATCATGATACCTTATTTTTTTTTCTATCGACACATACTTTATGATGGTGATTGCCAGCACTCTCGAGAAATTACTGATCCAACTTTCTCAGATCCAAGAAAGTAAGAAGAAAACAGAAGATTGTCTATACTGAGAAATAACTAAAACAAGATATGAAATGAAATACCCTAAACATTAATATAAAATGGATTTCATGCTCCTTGCACTCACAGAATGGGTTGGAGTTTAGTATGAAAACTCAAATATTTAATGTGCCAGAAGAGGCCACATACAATAACACAAATTATTTTAAAGGACAATTTAGCAAGAATATAAATAGAAAAGTAAAAGAAGAAGATATTAATCTAACCTCCTGTTTGGAAAGTGAAGACAGTAATGGAACAAGAATTGTAACATCCTGCAATGGAGGACCAACATAAATAAGAAAAGGAACAAAAAAAATCTAATTATTGGTGGAAAGGTTTACAATGCTTTAGGCTGCTATACATACTCTAAATTTAGTTTCATATAAACGTTTAACAGTAGATATCAAATCAGAAGATGGTGTCGTGTCTTGAGTCAATATTTGCAGTACCTTCAAGAAAACAACATCAAAATTAATGTCCTCTTTTTATATTCTAGTAATCAACCTTTAATGATGGAACAAAATAATGTATAGTCAGCAATGAGAACAGGAAGCTACCAGTGTCAGAAGATTTTCACTTCCTTGTGGTGGGTCAGATACAATATGGAGCAATTCAGAATAAGATTGCCCTAATGCCCTCACAACAATGGGAATGTGGCGATGAAAAGCCTGCAAAAGCACGAGTAGAAAAAGTCAGAAGTGTTAAATGAATAACTAATACTGCCAATAATAGCTGAAAAGAAAAATCATATTGCAAAAGGTAAAATGGTGAACTCCTTACAAGCACAAGGCCATGATTCATAGTCATAACCTTATGTGAAAAAAATCATGTTTTCATTGTGAAGAAAATAATTACATATGCATACTGTTCCTCATAATCCCATGAGCAAACCTAAACCCAAAGATTTAATATGCTAATTAATGCCCAATAGAATCAGCGAGATGACAAGTCAGGCACATACTCAATCTCATACCACAATTTTTTGTCAAAGTCTATTTACTATGCTAGAAAGACCAGGGCCAACTACATCAGTCGTGTATTGATGTTCAAAAATACTTTTATATCCTGCTGTGTGTATTTTATATGCACATAGACCAAAGAAACAGGTGAGTTAACCTAATTCATGTATCCTACAACAATAAAACTGGTAAACATAATCAACAAAATAAGACCTGTTTTACAGTTTTTGGGGCTCGCCCATACACATTAAATACAATCTGAAGAAGATTGGGATTCTGCAAGAATATGAAAAATACATCAGTGTTAACAAAACAGAAGAAAACTCATTGTAGTTGTTATCAAGAACGAAGCTTTGCATGATGTATACATAAAACTAACCTTTGTACATAAAGCAAAAAACAAAGAAATGAGGCGTTGAGCTTCAGAAAACGATATAGATGAAACACTTTGAATTGATGGTTTAGCAACTCTAGCAGAGTCATTTTCAGAAATTGTGGACTCTGAAACCTGTGAAGTACAACTTATTTCATGACTTTCAACCTGTAAAATTAAGCATGCACTACCAATAATCAACTTATCAAGCACAACAATGACCAAGCCACATCCCATTAACTGGGGAAGCTGTTTAACCATGGAAAAACACAAAAAAAAGAGATAAATAATTAGGAAAAAAGAGATTTAAGCCTAATTTTCAATTCATATTACATGAAATTTCATTACTTGTGTCTTAAAACCATAAACAGAAAGAGACAGAAAAAATAGCAGAAATTAATTTCCAGATGTTTTATGTATAATAATGAATCTGACAAAAATAGAATTTATAAGAAACAAGATTGTTTTGGGACAAGGTAGCTACAAGATCAGAATCAAATAACTCAATCAGATATATTATAGAATTCTCTACAGAAATCATTACAAGGAACATTAATTAGACAAATGACACAAGAAAAATAGTACAACACCTCTGCCTCAGCTCTTTGTTCAGTATGTCCAGGTTGCAAAAGACCTGTATCTGAAATTTCATGATTTACAGCAGAAAGCAGCATTTTTGTTGCAAATTTTTCAACATCTCCTGATATGTAACTAAGCTGAAAGAGCTTGTTTGTCACCTGTCCAACATAAGCAAGAGCAATCAGTTACATTATTAATTAGCATTCTGTCAGATTTCATACAACCAAAAGCTTTTACAGTTTATACCAGCCGAATAGCTTTTGCTCGAATCTCATCCTGTGCGTGAACAGCACACTGCCATAGTAAATCAATAAATTAGACATTGGAAAGATATCACAATAAAAAGTTTACATAAGAGGAAAAGGAAAGCCAAGGTTAAGAAAACAGGCAAACAAATAACAGTTCAAATTCTGGCTGTTTTACAAAACATCGGTGGACTTGGTACTCATAATTTTTTTGAAAAAAGATTGGAAAAATATTGTGGTGAGCAATGAGAAAGCCTTGACACAACATAAAATTGCTTCCTTTTGACCACGTCATATCCCAGAAACAGCCTCCACTTGCAAGGGTAAGGCTGCATATGTCTACCTTGCCCATACCCCCTTGGTGGGAGTATTGTGCACAACTCACCTTTTTATTGGGATTCTGACAGTTTAGGCTCAGGGCCTAACTCAACCCCGCAAACCCACCTTATAAAGTACGAACTGCCCTAGTTTTATAAACTCTATTTAACTCGTATCTCCAGTCCATATGAGACTAAGCCACCACCCTTGAGGTGGCAATCAAGGCAACCTCCAAATAAGCTGCAACTAAGGCGTGACAGGGTGACCGTGATTAAGGTGTATTAGAGTATAGAGATTATTTCTCTGTATTAGTGTACTTAGTTTTTCTGTAGTCTAGTCTATAGCAGATTATTTCTTCTATAACTATCTTAAGTTAGTTAGTTATTGTTGAGTCAGCAATTCTGTTAGCTTCCTCTGGACTCTTCTTGAAGAGTCCATTTAAGTCTATATCTCAGTTACTTCAGTAACAAATAAAAGATTCACATATTCAGTTTTCAAATTCTTTCTTTTCTTTCTGTTCTATGCTACATACAAATTGTAAAAAGGCGGCTTTCGAACAGGGATAATAATGGGAAATGGAAAACCAAGCTTATAAAACACAAACAAAAAAGGAAAAATTATATTTGAAAGCTACAAGAAATAAATAATTAATCACTGAAACAATCCTCTAGAGATTATACACAAAAGCTAACAAGCAACTAACAATCTCAAGTTTCACTAGACTTTCTTTTAAAGGCTACAATGCAGCAATTGCACCACTTCAACAACAATGTTGCAATTTCTGGAGTTTGAATTGAATAAGTTAGGTAGATTTACTTTTTGCATGTTTTTTTGGGTCAAAATTGAGGAAATATTAGTATAGCACCAATTGAGGAAAAAATGACACAAAATCAGTAAATGTGATTTGGACATGTACAAAAAATGTCACTACAAAAATCCACAAGGAGAGTAAATTACATGGCTCTTAGTCCTATGAAAAGGGGGAGAGGGAGGGCAAGAAGAACATTAGAGAAAGGAAGTTGTTAAGAGGAATCCCATGGTGAATCATAACTCCAAAGATTTGGTCTTTAACCAGGCTGAATGGCATCATTTACTTCATGTAACCAACCTCACTTAGTGGGATAAGACTTTTGTTGTTATTGTTATTTTTTCTTGGTCAAAATTAAATGTGATCTAGTAGTTCAGAAACTCTCACATAGTTGGATTAGTAAACCAAAATGTAACATAGCGCTGCTACCAAGCATTAATATACAAATAGAAAGCTTAATAAGTAGTAATCCACTGCCAAAGAAAATTTCAAAAAGATCCCAGGCATTTAACTTATTTGTCTAACTTATATGAAATGCCATGAGTTGGAATACCAAGTAGAAATATGCTAAGAACTATGCATGAGCTTAGCAACTAAGTTGAATGACCCACTGCAATCTATTGGCATGTCCATGGAAAAAACAGAGAGCAAATTAACTGTGATGATGAAAAAGTACAAGGAATAATTACTAACGCCCAAATCTTCACTGTTGCAGAGACTTAGTACACTACTGGGTTTACAATATATATCTCAAATCATTTCTTCTCTTGATATATAGTTATACAGTGTACAGATGGTACAGAAAATCTGATGAAGCAATCTTAATGTAGTCTTAAACGGTTGCATGGAAACAGTCCAGACAAGACGAACATAACTTCAAATATTTTTAATGCTAAAAATGCAATCATAGTTCATAACTCTATTGAAATCCTATTCAAGGCACATAGGGATCAGATGGTTTTCATCCCAAACTATTTAAACCTTCAGGCCTTTTCATGTCCAACTATTACTATTTAAAGTACATACGTCAAAGTGCTATCCTCCAATATACCGTAGACGCATGATTATAAAGGTAAGCAGATAGCATACACTATCCAAATGACACATATTCTGCAGCTAGAATCTCATGAATGACAGCTTACCTTCAATGCTATTCCTAAGCAGGCTTGGCGATTTTGCGGACGCCCCAAAATTAAACTCCAGATAGCACCTAGGCCTTGAGTCACACGTTCAATGTCTCGGATAATTTTTCCATCATGACCAATAACGTCAGAATAGCAGAGATCATTCAAAATCTTCAAGGACGATTCAGGCAAAAGTGGGACTTCACCAAGAAGTCTACTAAAAGACTTGTCTGAAGCTGGAAAAGAATCCAACAATGTTTTGGCCTACAAGGAAGTAGTATATCCAACATTTATAAGAAAATAATAGAAAACTGTTAAATAAGACCAAACAACTAATTATGAGCATACCACTCCCAAGAGAAATTTTTCATATAAAACAGCAGAAGATGAAGCATTTCCAACTGAATCCAATATCATGAGGGAGTGCAAATGATACAAAACATGCAGTACAAGTTCATGCCCCTGAAAATTCATTAGTAAGTAATAAGTTAGAATATACAAAAGAGATTAATGAACATAAACAAATTTTTTTTAGAGACACATTTGCAAATGGAATCGTAATCTGCAACAATATGCATTAAAAATTGACTCTAGAATCCAGACAAAAGTTTTGTATCTAACCAATAATATCAGAAGCAATTGTAAATAATTAGAGGTGATAAAACAGAACTCTTCTTTACCAACTAGTCACCCTTTTGAAATTCTTTGTTCTTTGGAACAATAGCTATGATTCCACACCACCCTACGGTATGCAGATTTGAAGAATTGATAAAGATAAGTTCAATCCTTCAGGCTAAAATTATTTGACCACACCCTTAATCATCCAGATTGCTCTATATCTGTCTGTCATGTTCCCAAACATACCTTACAGCTCATTTTACACCAAGTAAAAACCTATATATGAGCATCAAATACAACACTATTGGATGTTTTAGCCTGGCAGTATAAACCTGCTATGCACATGCACAAACAATTATTTGAAAGTCAATCTATGGTCTGAGGGAGAGCCTTGGCATTGTAAGCTTGTTGCTTTATGACTTGGAGGTTACTTGTTCAAATAACACTCTTTCTATTCACAAGGGTAATATACACATCTACTCTTCCCAAATCACACTAGGTGGGAACGTTGTGTACTGTGCCACCCTTTTTTATAATCTATGATCTATCTACAAACGTACAGATTCACAAAAATCAAACTTAACAAGATGATCTGTATTAGAGAAACTGAAATCTCATTTTATTCTATTGACTGAACATGTATTACAAAGTCACTCTAAGAGTAGAAGAATGACTATATATAGTCACGAGAAAAGAAACTAACTCCTAATTAACAGCTAAATAAATTACCACCAACAGCTGACAGTAAGTAACCTTACATGTTAACTAAAGAAAAAAGAAAAATATACATCGAGTAGAACTTTATACTCTAATACCCCCCACAAGCTCAGAGAGGGTAAGAACAAAAGAGTCTACCACTCTGAGCTTGTCCCTTAGCAACTGAAGCCAAGAAGGAGAGAGAGCCTTGGTGAGAATGTCAGCATGCTGATCCAGAGCAGGAACATGAAGAACTTGCAAACTATTGCCAATGACCTTTTCATGAACAAACAATAAGTCTAGTTCCATATGTTTTGCACGAACATGAAGAACAGGATTGTGAGCAAGAGAGATAGTACTAAGATTGTCACAGAACCTAAGGAATACTGTGAGGAACATGAAGCTCTGAAAGCAAGGTTTGGATCCATAGTATTTTAGAGGTAGCTAAAGCAAGACTTCTATATTCAGCTTCAATACTCGAGTGAGCTACAATCGTCTGTTTCTTGGACCACCAAGAGACAAGATTTGGTCCTAAGAAAACAACAGCACCAGATGTTGAGCATCTGTCATCAGCAACAGAAGCCCAGTTTGCATCACAATAAGCTTGCAAAAGCAAGGGTGAATTAGAGTGTGCCAGTCGAAGATACAAACCCTAGGACAAAGTGCCTTTAAGGTATCTAAGAATGCACTTGAGTGCAATCCAGTGTAGCTCAAGAGGCTGAGCCACGAACTAGCAGACTTCATTAACAAAGAAACTAATCTCTGGTCTAGTAATGGATACATATTGTAAGACACCAACAATTGATCTGTAATAAGTTGCATCAGGAAAGTAATCAGAACCTTCTTTAGATAGCTTACAACCAGCAACCATAGGAGAAGCTGTAGAATTAGCACCAAGCATATCAGTTTTAGTAAGAAGGTCAAGAAGATACTTTGTCTGAGTGAGAACAAGAGAACCATCTCGGAGAGATTTTTACTCAATACCCAGGAAATAATCCAAATCACCAAGATCCTTGAGTGCAAAGATGGAGTTGAGTTGCATAATTAGCAACTGAATCTGAGAAGAATTGTTGCCTGTGACAATGATGTCATCAACATATACCAAAATATAAACCACAATTGAGGCAACAGAATATACAAACAATAAAGGATCACATTTGCTGGCTTGAAAATGAAGTTGGAAAAGAGTATTTTGAAGACAATCAAACCATGCCCTTGGTGCCTGTTTGAGACCACAGATTGCTTTGTTCAACTTGCAAACCAATGATTTGTCCCTATTTTCAAAACCTGGAGGTTGTTTCATATAAACATCTTCATCAAGAAAACCATTGAGAATGGCATTATTAACATCCAGCTGTTTGATGGTTCAGTGATTTGTGATTAAGTCAGAATAATACAAACAGTGACTGGCTTAACTACCTTAAAAAAAGTTTCATTGAAGTCAAACCCCAGTCGCTAATGAAAGCCCGTTAGCCACCAGACGAGCTTTGTAGTTATTAACAGAACCATCAGAATTTAGACCTAGTTAACATGGGATGAATGTTAAGATTGGATGGACGAGGATACAAGTGTTGAGAATTAGGTGGCTCATTAGTAGTGTTAGACAAATTTGAAATGGAGCTTGAAGAAACAGAATTGTTGTGACTGAGAAGAGATATTGGTGGGTGAAGAAAAAGTAGATTGAACAGCAGTGATGGGCATACTGACAAATAAAGAACACTGTTCAGATGGGGTGGAAGACACAAATAACTCATTGTAAGGAAATCTATACTCATTGAAAATCACATCTTTAGACACGTAAATCCTACCATCTGGTGCAAGACATTTATATCCTTTATGAGACACGGAGTAACCAAGAAAAACACATTCAGAGGAGCGAAATTAAAGCTTATTTTTGTTATAGGGTCGTAATAAAGGAAAACAAGCATATCCAAAGATTTTGAGAAAATTAAAATCAGGTAAAATACCAAACAACTTTTGATAGGGAATGTCAAAATTAAAAGATGAAGTAGGAAGGTGATTGATAAGGTAGACACTGGCTTGAAAGGCATGGTCCCAAAACTGAAAGGGTAAAGAGGCTTGAGCAAGAAGAGTAAGCCGCAGTTCAACCACATGTTTGTGTTTTCGTCAACAATCTCATTTTGGTGGTAAGTATGAGGACAAATGAAACGATGTTGTATTCCAAACTGAGTAAGATAATTAGTAAAGGGACAAAATTCTCCACCCCAGTCAATTTGGATAGGCTTTAATTGGCAAATGAAATTGTTTTTCCACCAGAACATGAAACTGTTTAAAAATGTAACGTTATAATTGAAACCACCAGTTGAAGTAAATGGAGCAGGACCCCAAAGATCACTAAAGATTAATTCCAACAGTTTATGATATATCATACGTGACGAATGTGAGGGAAGACAATGTGTTTTACCAAGACAGTAAGATGAACAAATATTATTAGCAATTTTATTAAATGGCCCAAATTTACAATGTTTGAACACAATGTTTTGTACATCAAGCTTGGATGACCCAAACGGGAATGCCAAGTTGTAAAGGAAATAGAAGATACAGCAGCAGTATTTACAATGAGATTTATTACATCAGAAGAAATACAAGAACTTGATGAACACGAAGCTACAGGATAC
Source organism: Pachyrhizus erosus (assembly GCA_026544285.1). NCBI lineage: Eukaryota > Viridiplantae > Streptophyta > Magnoliopsida > Fabales > Fabaceae > Pachyrhizus > Pachyrhizus erosus. The sequence continues at coordinate 15,372 of JAMLFT010001148.1, read as the reverse complement.
TTGAGAAGAGATGGACTTTGATAAAGCCCATCCAAACCAACACAACCTTGGAGTAAAATTTCATTGGTGTCTTGTGATTTAACCAAACAGACAGAAGGATGAAATTCAAAGTAGACAAAATTATCTTTAGCAAACTAGCTTACACTTACAAGATTTTTGGTAAGTAAGGGAACAGATAACAAGTTATTGAGAACAAGCGAAATATGAGACTCGAGGAGAATAAAATGTAGCATAACCTAAAGATTGAATGTTAAGACCTTGGCCATTGCCTACAAGAATCTGGTCTGGTCCTTCAAATAGAGCTTGTTGTTGGATGTTATGAGATACATTTGTCACATGGTGAGATGCACAAGAATCAAGGCACCAATTCATCGATGTAGGAAGATCAACAACAACTAGTATAGCATTAGGAAGAGTGTGTGAAGGTGGACCTTGAGGTCTCACATGCTAATATTGAGATGCAGATCAAATATACTAATATGGATGATACTGAAATTGAAATGCAGGCTTAGCATGGAGAAACAAAAGGTGGATGGGAAGGATAATCCGTGGGAACAGTAGGTACAAAATTTTCCTCAAATCGATGATAACAAAAAGAAGTGTCATCTCCATATTTATGACAGACCTGGCACTGCACACCGGAGTAACGACCGCTACAGCCATTACGACTGCCACAACCATATCAACCATTGTCACTAAAACCATGACCACCACTGAATTGATGATTGATTGAACTATCATCATGCAATTGAACATTATTGCCAAAAATTAGGGTTTGACAATGGCACTTGAGCAACGTTCATTTGCAGAACAAATTTCTCAGTATTTGATACTTCAACAACATTGACAGATGCAAGTACTTTCTTATTGAACTTCTAAAGACACGATTCATGTGCAAGTAATAGCATCTCAACCTCATCAACTGAAAGAGGTTCAAACTTATTGCTGATAAGAGAGATCATACACTCATAATCCTCAGCAAGTCCTTCAAGAATTAAATCAAGATGTTCCTTGGAAGAAACAGCAGCACCAATTGTAGTTAACACATCAACCAAACTTTGAATTCGAAACAAATATTCATAAATTGAGCGATTCTCAAGCATAGTATTATAAAGCTCTGTGTGAAGCTGCCACGCTTTTGCATTCATATACGAATGAAAATAGGCATGAATCTTATCCCACAGATGCCATGAGGTTTTGCATCCAATTACACGAGTTGGCATATCTCGTGAAATAGACGGTTCGAGCCAAGACAGAAAAAGCTGATCTTCCTATTCCCAGGCAAGATATGCTTCAGAGACGCAATCAACATCATGATCAGAAACACTAAGATATTTCAGTGGAATTTGTGGATTAACTAAGAATTGATGCAACCTGTGGCCTTTGATTACAGGTTCAACTAGTTGAATCCAGAGGAGATAGTTCTTCAAATCTAGTTTTTCTAAAATCAAATGTGAAAACGTAAAAGTAGCTGCTAAAGAAGGCAGTGGCAATGCTGGAGGAGGAGGGATTGAATCCGAGGCCATAGAAAATCTCTAGGGATCTCACCTCGCTCTTGATTAGGGAAACTGAAATCTCATTTTATTCTATTTACTGGAAATGTATTGGAAAGTACCTTAAGAGTAGAAGAATGACTCTGTATAATGAAGAGAAAAGAAACTAACTCCTAACTACTAGTAAACAAATTACCACTGACAATTGTCAGTAAGTAACCTTACATGATAATTAAAGAAAGAAGAAAAATATATATCAAGTAAAACTCTATACTCTAATAATCTGCTTCACAAATGTAGTGTAAATTTACAAGTACCACTACGATGATTTTTAATATATAAATCATTACTTTAATATAATTGCATTTATTACTTATTATCATCAGATAGAAAATGAATATCTGAACAATAAAATACCATCATATGCATTTTATGCCTCCTTTAATGAATGTTTGTATTGTGTGTGTGTGTCTAGTCCATTTCATAATATAAAAAAATGTACAATTCTGTTACTCCTAGACAGGTTAAAAAAAAGCAGAAATAAATTTATTTAACAAACTAGAACAGATTTTAAAATGCAGACAGAGTACCTTTCGCCAGTGATCTTCCACGATGTATTTTTGCAGCATTGTAATAAACTCATTGTCGTCATCAATCTGCAAGGGAGGACCAATATAGTATTTGATAATGCTACTTAGAATTCACAAAGACAAGAAATAATGAAGTGGATGCATGCTCCAAAATTCTTAATGTTTTACACAATTTGCTCATAGAGAGCTTGAATTACAGCCAATTCTTTTACGACAAGTGAATTGCTGCAGTTTAGTGCTTCGTTTAAGTAACTATGTTCCTCCCATTTTTCATTATTGAAGAAGCAAAAGAATGAAACTGTTTACACATTTCTCTAGGAAACTTTTGCAAAAAAAATTAAAATACAAAAAACACATTTATTTACTATAAATCTTCTTTCTTCTATAAACATACTATCTAAATTTTTTTAATTGTACCTCTGAATTTCTTATGGTGAAGGTTGGAATTGGCTTTATATAGTAGCATATAAATGCTTATTAACTAAACACTAAGAGACACAATCATTTGAATACAGATGTTAGACACATGTGAAGGTATAAAAAAACCAAAACAGTAATCTGATATCTTTGATAGCAATAAAATCTTGGAACATTAAAAAGAAGAAATATTTTTTTACCTGTGCAACTAGTCGTGCAAGTAGTGGCATGCAAAACTGTTGACAATCTGTACCGTGCAAATGTTTGTATGAATCGATTATACGCCTAACAGCCATGTTTTTCACCTTACTTTCCTGTTCTTTGGATAGTTCAACATAAGGTGGAAGCTGTGGTAACTCCAGACAGGTATCCTCCAATGCAGACTCAACTTGAACATCAAGAGAAAACTGATCAAACTCGAAAATTGATGAATCTGTCCCAATTGTTTCAGTATCATCTGACAGCTTCACTGTACTAAGATCCTCGTCTCTTACATCAGTAGAAGAGAGTGAGGGGTCCAAGGAAGTATCTGCTTCTGTTATCTGATGAATATCTCCAGGCCTTTCTAGAACCTCTGTTTTCAGAGTTACCCGATCAGATCCTGAAACTGGGGAACCTTCAGAGCTAGTATCATCATCTTTTATTTTGACTGTTAGATCTGATGGAGTATTGGCATCAGCAGTCACAACAGGAAGTGAAACAGGCTTAATGGAAGACACAGGTTCATCAAACTCTAAGTTTGTGGCCCCAGTATCATCTACAATTGATACAGTTGCTCCTCCAGGAGTTACCACTCCACGCCGTGGATCCAGGCGCCGGGGATCCTGAAAATTTGAACCAGATGGTTCAAGGTAACACAGGATGTATTTTAGAATTATGTATATCAAAATATTGACTAGTAGAAGCCAATTCTTAAAAAGAAAACCAAGATTTACCCGCCGTGGATCACGTTTAGAATCAGCAGGCTGGTTACTAAAGTTAGAGGTGTCAGATGGCAAGGAAGTAGCAGCAGTAGCAGTGACAGTGGCCGTAGTTGAAGGGTATGAAGCTTGGGCAGTACTGCCAGACAAGGATTGAACAGGATTTATTGAGACAGAAGCTGCTATAGCCTGTGCTTGACTCACTTGAGAGTTTAATTGTCGTGTTATTGGTAAATTCCCAATCCTTGCTAGTGGTGGGGGAGCCTTAGGCAAGTGCTTCATATTAGTTATGACAATATCAGCCAGCAGATCAGGATGAATCTTTGAAATTAGAATTTCAAGAGATTCAGCACCTCTCTCTCCTTCAGCAAGTAAAGCACCAATCACAGCAATCATTTGCTCCACAGCAGTTAGTTCGCTATCCAGCACAGGAACATTAGCAGATACTCCATTAACAGAGTTAAGATCCTGCCCAGAATCATTTATTTGAGCTGGTACAGTAGAGTGAGAGTCAGGACCAGAACGAATCCGCTTAGAGATGGTATCGTGACCATTGGCCAATTGTTCATTATCTAGAGGAACAGGCCTTTTTCTGGATAATTCCCCTGAAACAGGTGACTGAGTTGATAGTTGATCGTCCTGAAAGTTAAAAAATTAATTGAATGTGAAATAAGTGAAGGGAAAAAATCATAACTTCTGCCCAGTGTCAGCAGCTTACTCTGCAGCAAAAAATAACAAATCACTACATACCTTGCTAACACGTGCATCACGGATAGAACGATCACCATTCTTAATCATTTTGTCTACTTGCCGAATGACCTGATCAGCAGCATCCCCCGCATTCATAGCTCGCAAGCTCCTTATTAATCTTTCTCTAGACTGCAAAATATTAATTAAATATTTCTTTGATATAATGAATCTAATCATGTTTAGCCACATAATGACATAATACCTGTCCACATCTTATAAACCTATAAGCAAAGGATACTGATAAAAAAACTATCTTCACAGAATTCTTCCTACCCATGCTTCCTAGTATGCGCTTTGTTCTTAATTATAAAATGCTTAATTGTATACTAAAATTGAAAAGAAAATGGCACACTTCTTGAAACATGGGAAAACAGTAACTGTGAGTACAGGAAAAATTGTAGCCAATTCCTACATGGCATATTATAGGATTCCATCTGTGCAAGCAAACATGAGATTAAAGCACTATCCACCAACAAGGCATAGTCTCTCTATAGTAGAACGAGCTCAAGTTTGAGAAATATCTGAAAAATCCTCAAGTAGGACCACAAATTCCATGCTTAGTACTGAGATGTAATTTGGGCGTGTGATGATATATATGAAAAACCTGGCAATTTTTGCATAATACACATATAATAAATTGGCATGATTCCATTTGGCCAACTTTTCAGTTTTCACAGATACAAAGTAAATCTCTAAGGCCCAATATTTCTTACCATACAGTTAGGTGAGAAGTATGTCAGACAGTTTAAGTTAGAGGCTCAAATATAAAATACAAACACATTTACCTCTAGTATTGGTGAATAAGTGCACCTGAGAAATCCCAAAAATGCTGTTCTTAAGGAATACTGAATACTAGCAACATGACATCCTTTCACTGTTTGAAAATTTGGATCAAAATCAAGCAATGCTGAAAGAATAGCATCATAGTGTTGCGACCTTCTCCTCGCAATGGCTGCTAAACTGTCAAAACAGACACTTCAAAGGATTAGCTTTGACATGACAATGACAGGGGGCAAGAGAAGCACAACAGTATCTAAACCACAGCAACTACAAATAATGCCATGGAGCAACATAAAAGGTAAGCAAACACCAAGAAAATTTAAATCCAAGAACTTCGGGGGAAAGCATATCAATAAAGGCACATTCGTTCAGAATTCTAGCTACAAACAGTATAACTGAAAATCATTAATGGGGATATTTGTTTGGGTGTCAGTAACAAAAATCAATCTATGCACAATTGTCAAAGCATTGCATTTAAGTGATCCTAACTAGCATTTTCTTTCAAAAATATATTTAACAACCTAGTAGATATTTGCATGCTTAAGTAGTTAACAACTACTTCTAGAGAATGTTCAAAAAGCTCTTAAGTCATCTATCATGAGCTGATCAAGGATTTTAGGTATTTAACCAATACTTGCTGGAAAACATAGAAAAGGTAGAAGCAATGGGAATCTGACTCGAGCAATAGGCGGTGCAGAGATATTCTTTTCTTCCTATTTATAATTGCCAGAGCACTTTCAGATTAACATATTTTAAAGAAAAAAATTAGTCACAGTGCTGAACTATCTGCTTATACTCATATATTCCATTTGTAACTTTACCAAATCTGAGGGTTTATTTTTTATGAAAAAAGGATTTATTAAGAAGGAAAAGAAAGATACAAATGTAGAAGATAAGATATCCCTAAGGGAAAAAAGACAAAAGGGAAAAAAAGATCAAGAACCATGCAACACAGCACGCTAATCTCTCTGAAGATCCATCAAACACACTCCCCTAAAAAGGCCATTGGCAGAGCATCACAATAAAACTAGAAAAACTACTTCGATCCCAAATGAGCTCAAAAGAAGACTGCTGAACAGAGAAAATTCTAGCATTTCTTTCCAACCAAATACACCAAAGAACCACAAACTGAGCAGTAGTAAATCTTTTTTGACATCTCTGGCAGTCTTATTTGTTTATCTGTATGAACTTATTCAAAATAAGATAAACTACTTCTTACTGCAATTCCCTCACTTCATACTCTAACACTCTAACTTATATATCTTCTACTCATTCTATTAATTCCATATAAACCAAGCTACAGGAACAGTATTATTGGCCATGTAACACAGTAAAAGAGAAACACAATATAAGGAACTCAAGGAAAGTATGCTTCAATGGTAAACTGAACCAATTAAGCCAGTCCTCAAACCTCAAGTTTTATCACAAACCAAAGTCAAATATGCCCAACTTCTATAACCTAGACAAAATAATATGAACAAAACATTTAAAGGAGAAGAACAGAAGACTTTTAGACACTGCTGTGGCTGGCCAGATATAAGAATACATAACCACAACTAAAAATAAAGGTAGATAGGAATGTAGTGGATGGCAGAAATAACATAACCAATTAACCATAAATTAGGCACGACATCATATAACGATAAATGAGCACATTTTATTTTTCTTATATGTCTTTACTCAATTTTAGGGGCAGAACCTGGACACCAGCTATTAAAATGAAACTTTATTATAATTCTGCAGTGACATTGAATAAATTGCCATGAAAAGATGGTCAAATAAACATGTCATTGCACTAGCAAAGAACCACAGTGGCTATGATTTAAATTTTAAATTAACAACTAAAAAACTCAATTGTCTTTATATTCAAATTCATGTATCCTTTAAAAATCTTTGCATTCAGAAACTTAAAGAACAAAAAGAAAATATCCAAAATTAAATAACACATGCCAAACCCTTGTCAGCGCTTGACTACAGAACAATACATTACCAAAGGCAAAAGCAATGATGAAGAATAATCCAGTACAACCAATTTCTTATAAGATGCAAACTAGACAACACAATTTTTTTACAAATCCATTTCATGTTGAGAAACAGAGGCATTATGCAGAGAAAAAAGAAAAAGGGTGAGAACAGGATGGCAAAGCTGAAGATTAGCTAAAGCTGTTTCAGTTGAACATTTCATTGAACCAAAAAAAGTTTGTAACATATGGATGTATGATTAAAGAGACCAGTACTTTTCTTCAAGCCAATGAATTGCAATTTTCCAATTGGAGACATAACAAGGATTTCAAAAGACAGAACAAAGAGAGAATCTGAAGAACCCAAAACAAGGAACAAAAAGGTGGGGAAAATAGAGTGGTATGTAATTGTTTTGTAGATAAATAAGCTGGATATAGCAATTACATTATCACTGCAGGATTCTATTATTTTCACACATAACAGGCTAACAGACACATCTCAAGCAACTAAACAGTTCATCTGGCAGTCCTGATTACCATTAAGAATAAAACCATCCATAGTTTCAGGATAACTAACTGAAAAAAGGTAAAATAATGGAGTAAGCCACTACAGCTTACAATGATTAAACAACCCCCAGGGTGTGAACAGCACATACAAACTCAGCCAAAATTGTTGCTGCCACTTTAACCTCAATAAGCCAGCTGCTAGACAATATCAAATAACCCTGACCATCTCTTGTACAAATGTTAAAAAAATGCTTTTAGTTTACAAGCGAAGCCTTATGATTCACATTGGATTTTCCTTATATTGTCAAAGAATTTTTAAATAAAAAATATGCATGCAGCTACAGAGCAAAGATAAATCATCCTTATCAATTGTCATTCTCCTTTGGTTTGCATACATTAAATCTATGTCACACTTACAAGCACTAAGCATTGTTATAAAGAGGATAGCAAAAGTGAAAATGAATCCCCTCTCCAAACTTTAAAACTGGTTAGACCTCAAGGAAAAAATTTATATTATTTAATACTAATTGTGGAGTTTTTAAGAATCTAATTTTTCAAAACAACAATGCATATAGTAGTGGAATTTTTATTATGAAACCTTGACAAATAGTTGTTGATATTCATTCCACCATTTATCATATTCCTTGCTTGCTGATACTTTTGAATGGAAGAAGAATTGTTAGATAGCTTGGATGAAACTCTAAATTGAATGCCCATGTCATGAGATTGATTTCAAAATTCAGGTTTAAACTGCAAACCAGCTGTAGAAATGAAAAGGGATAAACAAAATATTTGCAATTTAGAAGCTGGATGCCAGAACCAATCAAAGGATCAGCAGAACAGATGTTTATTGGGTTCACTATGTAATAGCATTATTAATATGCTAAAAAAAGGAATTAAAAATCCACATAAAATGAACCAAAACAAATATATAACACAGAACACCAGTATATAAATTGAATTATATTGAGGCACTAACTGTGCATCAGCTGTTATAAAATAATAAATACATTAACTGTGTATACGCTTACAGCATAAAATTTTAAATAGTAAATGGTCTCTTAACAGTTTACAATAATAAACTGCATCACTTGACGACCATGTTTCCTCAGTTCACGAGATGACCATTTTAATGCATCACTTTCGATTTCTACCACCCAGCCAACTGGCACTCCATAGTATAAATAATGAACCATGTTACACAGTCTTATCAAGGTAACTTCCAATATACGAACCACCAATGCAGAAGTATCCAAGGCCACTAACTCCCCCATAAAGAACTGATCAGCATGCTGCAATGTTACTTAAATAAAGCAGTTGAACTTGTTTGATCCATGAGTCCCTGCTTCAGTGGTCACTCCATTTTGAACATAGTAAAACCAAGGGCAAAATGCAGTTACATGCTCATTTTTAAAGCCTTTCATTGATTTAAGACATTAAATGGCATCAGTAATGATTAAGGCATGATTGTTTCATGTAATTATAGTGACATGAAATCCCAATGCAAAAAATAGACTAGAATCTTAAGAAATACACTCGTAACCTTCCTGCAAAGAAATGAGTAATGCAGAACAAAAACACTTCACAATATTTCAGACTTGTAAAATACACATATTACATTGAATATATTGCAGCTGCAACAAAGGTTTCCAAGTATACAATTTTAAACTAGTGAACTTTAGAAGCATTGTGTGCTTGAAAACAAGGCATCTATACTTACAATTTGACAAGCTGCTAAACACATTAGCAGTTTCATTTAAGTACATTCTAAATACAAATAAATGGAGATGAATCAAATGGAACATGGATAAGAGGGAAAAAAAAAGTTCACCAGTAAGGCATAGGCATACACTTTGTGGCAATTGGATTTGACCAGATGTATTTTCTTTTCCCTAACATTTCTGTGGTATCCCTGTACCCATCTTGTTTCATACTCTTTACTTGTCTTGTCTTAATGGATTATTCTTTTAATCATGCTAAAGAATATGAACAGGCAATCACAATTCCCCTCTGATTTTAATTTCATTTTTATTATGCTTGGGAACCCACTTATCGTCCATAATTTGTATTATTTTTACTGCCCCTTTTCTCACCCTCTGTAGATAAATTTCACAAGACCTCTAACCCAGCCACCACCCTCTTACAACTTTTTGTGCCAAACTGCCAATATTTAGAGTCAACATGTGGCACAGAGAAACAGTTGCTCATATGCTCAATGCCTCTTGAATTTCAGGACCACAAAACAACTCAGCATGATATCATAATATAAATTGAAAAATTAATCCCCTCCCCCACGTGGATATAAAAGCAGTCTATAAGTACCAGTGAGGAAAATAAGTATCTTTATTTCATAAAAAAATCATTACCAAGAACTTTTTCTTGTATGTTTCAAGAAATAAACACAATCTGAAGGACTATACACAAAAATTGTGGAGCCTCGAAAGCTTGCAGTGATACTGACTTGCAAGTGAATTTTGTTGAGCAAAATGAGGCTTAAAAAAGACATACAGAACAGACATAAAAATATTAATTTCTCATGTAGCAGGTGGTAGACTCCAAACAGGATGCACACAAACCAATTCATAGTTTGAAGAGGAAAACTTTCTAAAAAAATAAACTGTACCACAGACAATGGATAATTTGCTGAAAAGAATTTACCAGGGAAAAGAATAAATGCAAAATTCATCTCAAAAAACATAAACTTCCAGCACACACTGTGATACCAACTAGTGATGACATCTTTAAGATCAATGATCCTTAGAAATATAATTTCACATAGACATATACACTTAATGGCATGGGTAACATTTATTTATAAAGAGAGCAGTATAAGAAGAAAAGAAATTGAAGGTTCATCAAGAGTGGTGGAAATTCAACACAATGAATGACACAATGAAGAGTTAAACAACACCAAATATCAATTCTGCGAATGTACCTTTAGAAAGGAGAGAAATATTTAAAGCATGTTGTATTAGACTGTTATATTACTAAGCCAAAAACTACATTCAAATTCCAGAATACACACACCTAAACAAAGCCAGATTTTAAAAACAGGTCTGATATGCACCAGGATAGTTATTTCTACTATTTTGCGAGGCAATGGAAAAAATTGGTCAACAAACAACCAAATTTCATAGTTAGTATCTTCTTATTACGCACAAGCAACAGAGTCCAGTTATCTAATTGAATTCTGTTTCAACTGACACAGGCTATCTATCATTTTCAGTTGGTTTTTGTGTTGATAGATTCTGTACAGCTAGAAAGCAGCTCTAACCATATATACTGTTTAAGATCTTGGATCATCCATTCAATTCAATACAAGCTTTAGCTTCTGTTTTCAGATCAAATATCTCTCTCCCTTAATTTTTCTCACTTTCCCTCATTTTCTCTATATTTTTAAATCTATCCATGAGTTTAATAAAAAAGTCTTGCTAACCAGTGTCTTGGTTAAGCAAACCTTAAATGCACCCTATTAAATGCTTCTAGTTAGTTTTAAAAGTGAGTGTCAAATGATTCTAGTATTCCTGTTGCCTTTATTAAAAGAGTATGCATAGGAGAACAATCTCAGTACAAAGAGAAAATAAAATATTTAAAAAGGAAATACAGAAAAACAACATATGCAAATGAATAAAATAAAAATGTTAATCCGCCTACTTTTATGCCAACAGTAATTATCAGGCAATAAAGAAAAACATGCCTTTATATGCAACTACAACAACTACATATATTCAAGGAGTGGCCTACCAGACAATTTACACAGGATCTATTATCAGAAAAAGAATACAAAATGCAAACACAGGTCACTGGCTGCTGCCACATAAAACTCACCAATTTACAACAGTAATAGTCAAGCAACCAGGAAGACTGCCAACAGACTGCAATAAATTTAATAGAATGCCAATAGTCCTATTTGCATCTGACATGAGCATGACTGGATCAAGAACAGGGTGAGGGTGACCACCAATCAACCATGAGACATTAACAGCTTGCCTAATTCCTGCATTTGGATCAGTGTCAACATTATAATGTATGAACAGATGATTATTAACCAAACAAATCAATTTCCTATCCTAAACTGGAACTTTAAGTAAAATTTGTGTCATAAGAAAGCAATGTAGTCTATGTCAAATCATTAAACTCAGGTATACATTAAACTTGCCAAATGTGAAGAACAGTACCTTTTGTGGCTAATTTCTCAGTATCACTGATGTCAGATGTAAAGAGTAATACAAACGTTTCCAAGAATTTCAGTGCCAGCAACTTTATTCCAACAGAACCAGGCTACAACACCAAGCAAATTAATTCTCCAATCAGAAATCAAATAAAACTCATTGCTGCCACCATCACAAGTTTCAAGTTAAACAGAATGACATTAAGATTCCAAACAAGGACTAAAATGAAGAAGTTGTACCATGGAATGATAGAAACTTAGGACTTGATTAGCTATATGCATTAGTAGTAGAATGCAACCTAAAATCTCAGCAGATGACTTTCAGAAACATATAAACTCATATTTTAAGTTCAGCAAAAGCTGCTAAATAGGTTAAAAATAATTTTGTATCACAAAGTTTGTTTGCTGCAAAGGAGTTGTCATTAAAAGAAACAAGGATCCTGTGTGATAGATTTTTTAAGTGATTCTGAATTTCTAACTATTTTTTAATATTTTTAATATAATTTAATTAAATTGACTTTTTCTATATTAAAAAAATGTATGGTAACAATGTCCAAGAAGTGTTCAGCCAACAAGAGGTATCAGCTCATTGTTTTGGCCCATGTCTGAACAACAAAAAAATGTTTTTTAATTCAGACACTTGCAGAGGCATGTCTGACTCGTGTCCAAGGCATGTCTAAGAGGTGTCAGTGTCAGAAAAGTGTCTGACACACAGACAATCCAATCTGATGCAGTGTCTGTGCTTTATAGCTTGCACCACAGACAAGTAAATATCCAAAATCATAAACCACACAGACCTGACAACATTTCACTCAGAGATAGAAAACTCAAGAATAGTGATGTCCCTCAATGGTTGCCTATGATTGTAGACAACTATCTGATAAAGCTTTTAAAACCAGAAACTTCTTTGCTAAACTTCAATCAAATTTCAAATATTAAATAATTGCATGATACAATAGGCTGAACATAGTTAATTAGTATATTCCACAGTAATATACCACCTTCCAGAAAGTAACAATTTCGGAAGATAGTAAAACTTAACAAGACATGACCATGTGTGCAATAGTCCCCAAGCAATTATGGCAACATCAATGGATTAAAAGCCAAAAGCTAATTACCTCCAGAGCAATCCCAAAAACAGCATCCTTGAACTTAAGCATCCACATCCAAATGTCTTCTAGCCACCTCTCAACTTTACCATATTGTTGAAACTGTTTGGTTTTCCAAATTACTATCACTTGGTCAGTATCATACCACATGCCGAAATATGTAAAATAGGGGGAGAGAGATGGGCAGAGACTCTTCATATTAATGGATGTTCTTAAAAACACAATTGGGCTCTTCATCTTAATGAAACTGTTTGGTTTTCCAGATTACTGACAGTATATTAGTTCATAATACATAAAACTTAGCACCATCACTTAATGAAATTGAAGTGAGACATATTCCTTCTTTATTTAAAACAGAAATGGACAAAGGACATTAGAGGAGGTGAAAAATCCATCTAATAATAATAATTCAGTAAACAATGACAAGTGATTAGAAGAACCACGGAAATTATCAAAATGCCAACCTAGCATAAATCTGGTCTAAAATCAAATTATAATTATAAAAACATAGAAACCGGGGAAATCAATGACCTCATATCATTTCCATAGTTAATATACATGGATCATGCTAGTCCTATACAAGACCAAGTCCAATTAAAATTAAAGGTTCAAAAGGGAGAGAGCCACCGAACAACATGTACACAAAGCAATTCGATAATCAGCATGATGCATCTTTAAAAATAACTTAATCTACATAGAATATTTAAAGAAAAATTTGGGCGTCTATTTTTGCCTATCGCCATGCTATTATGAAGGCAGAGGGATAAGAGAAAGTACCTGCACAATCAACTCCTCAAAAACACTACAGAAGATATTTGTGCCACTAACAATAGACTGCTTTACAACAATTACATCGCTGTCTCGTAAAAAAGTTACTAGTACTGATATCAGTGTAGGAGAGTGCTCAACTGCTTTAAAACCAATTTCCTCAATTATCCTGAAATAAAGCGAATCGATCAAATTAAAAATAAATAAATATCTATCTGTCACTTACACAAACACACAAGAAGATGTTGAATATGGAGAGCGAGACACGAAGGTAGCACAAGTTATGGATGAAGACAAACAAGCTACTAAACTCAAGACAGAAAATTTGCACCCAACAAACAAACTCTCGCAGCACAACTCAATCAACAGAGGCTATCACTTCAGAAGACAACTAAAAAGTGCAACAAAATGCACATGAAAAAAAAGGCACCAACCAGAAATGTAGCCCTACAGCATTGCCCTAAAACGCCAATTTCAATTCGAGAAAAAGCATAAACAACTAAAATTATGTAACCACATCACGGTTAAAGATCCAATAGAGACAGAAATTGGAAAAGCAAAATAGAGTTAGGAACTAACTGAATGAGCAATTTGCGAACGAGGCTTTCTGGAGAAGACTGGAGCTCAAGCAAGTAAGGGAAGAGGTCGGCGGCGAGAGAGGGGTCGATGGAGAGAAGAAGGTCCTTGGCCTGTTTCAACGATGAGGTTTTAACGGCGAGGTCGCCGTGGTTGTTGGCCGCGGCGAGGAGAGAGAGGGCTTGGTCCCTGGGAGGAGCGGCCATGGGTGTGTTAGGGTTTTGAAAGAGCGAGAGGAATAGATGAAGGTTTATATAATGTTAGGAATAACGATGACGAAGAAAGAGAAGAAGAGGAAGAATACGAATTTTGGAATTGAAGCCACAACTCGGCGGGCTGAATCTTAATCACAGTCACTCCCGGATTGAGGCGATGCGGAATTGCGCATTGAGATTGCGAGTAACAAATTTATCCACCCATTTAATGTTGAACACGGATTATTATTATTATTATCAACTGAAATTTGTTTGCACGTTCTACTTTTTTTCTTTCATTTATAAATTTACAGATAATATATTAAATTAATTTTCATTTTATAAATAATATATTAAATTAAAGTCTTTTTTATCCTCACAGTAAATATAAGAATTTTGTTAAATGTTTTTAAAGTTAAAAGACTTTTTTCTAACTTAGACTTTATCACCTTAGATTCATTAGTGTCATCCTTCATGTAAATTCAATTTCTACCAATCAAGAAGATTTATGTGAATAAGTGAGTGAAATGTTATAAATGTTTTATGACTTCTCTTCAATTTTTATGGATAAAAGATATATTATTTTTGTTTAAAATAAATAAATTGTCTTTATTATATATATTATTTTAGTATGAATGAAATTGAATTTAATTAATTTGAATAAAGTTTTAATTTTAATTTATAAATAAATTAAAGATATTAAGAGAAAATATTCATTCAAGAAGTAGCAAATCAATTTTTTTTAAACAAAGTTACTTATCAACAAAGTCTGTGCAAAAAGAAATCAACATATATAGAGGTTGAATTATGTCTTAATTTTAAATCTGACAAAACATTTATTGCCAAAAAGAAAGAATATTATTTAACTTGTATAGTTTTAAAGACATTGATTTGAAAATATTTTTGTTAAATTATTAAGTGAAAAAAACTTATTATATTTGATAAAATATTTAAACTAGTTGTTAATTTTTTTATGAACTGAAAAGTTTGTCTAATTATTTAATAAATAAGTTTTTTTAATAATTTCTAACACTTTTTTGAAACACACTAATTAATATTTTTTAAAATGTTAGTTTTTATATTTATTATTATTTTATTTTTAAATATTCATTTTATTTTATTTTTAAACTTTTTAT
>JAMLFT010001147.1:0-32815 GCA_026544285.1 Pachyrhizus erosus | reverse complement strand
AATATTTTTATTTTATTTTATAAATTTATTATTTTATAATATTTTCATTTCTTAATTGATTTATTACCTCATTGTTAATTTTTAAATTTATTACCTTTTAGTTTTTTTACCATTTCAATATTATTTAATAATTATTATCAATATTTTAGATTTTGTAGTTTTTTTACAATTATAGTAATACTTCATTATTTTTTGTAATTGGTTATAATATTTTATGATAATTTTTAATTACTTTTGTAATTATTTTTACATTTTGATAGCATTAAATTTTTGGTATTTATATATCATTTATATTTATTATTATTTTAATAATTTATTATTATTTTATTTTCCATTTCTTAATAGATTTATTACTTCACTGTTTAGTTTTAGATTTATTAACTTTTTTAATTTCTTTAAAATTTCATTATTATTTCATAATAATTATTAGTATTTTAAATTTTATAATATATTTTTTAATTATATTAAAAAAAATCTTACTTTTTACGAATTAGTTTTCGTATGACACACGAACATTTAATTTATGTCAAATGTGATTTTATATTTTAAAATTTTTAAATCTATGTTTATTTTAAAAAATAAAATTATTTCACATTATTTATTTGTAATTTTTGTGCAATTCAGGTTCATACTAAAAATAATACTGAGATTTAGTATGAAGCTGAATTATTTAAAAAGATATGAATGCATGACATGGAGTAATCTTATTTTTTTTTTAAATAAACATCAATTAAAAGTTTTAGAAAATATAAAATCACATTTAACTTAAATCAAGTGTTCGTGTGTGTCTCATACAAAAAGCTAATTTGTAACAAGTAGCTTTTTATTTTATATGAATCATCATTGGTAGATTTAAATTAGTATTGTATAGATTATAAGGGTATAAATTACATCAATTAAATGCACGGAATTGTAAATGTGTTCCCAAATAAATGACGCAAAAATATAAGTACGTATTTTAATTAATTAATTTTGAAAAAAAAAACTCTTTCACGATAATGTTTTTTTTAAAAATATTTATTCCTTGAAAAAAAAAAAAAAAAAAAGGCTTAAGGATATATTAGTCATTTCAAGTATAAGATCCCAGAGCATCCAATCCCGTGGTGCCCGCTGCCCGAATTCTCAAAATCTCATTAAACTCCAGTTTTTTTTTTTTTTTTTTTTTGGTTTTTTGTTTTACCTTTTCAGTCTTTCGCCAATAGACCAATAGACAACAATTTTTGTTTTATTTTAATTTTCTACCATAGTTGAACGTATTTTCTTGAAAAAAATAATTTTATAAAATGATTCATATTTTATGTAAATAAATCCCTTGAAATTCATCCACCTCCCTCCCCGGCTCCGTGGCGGACACCGAAGAAACACCGCAAAATCCCGTCCGAAACAAGAACAACAAGAGCCCCAGTTCAAAAGGGATTTTTTTAATTTTTTTTCTCTCTTACAAGTGCAAAACCTAATAAATCCACTTGCACCAAATCCATCGTAACAGAAAAGGTCAGTGATGTAAACACTATTAAATTTCTTGCAGTTTTTGGATTTGCATTTTTGGAATTGTATCTTCAATCTGATTGCATTCCTTTCCCATTCCCTACCCCTAAACCCCTTTCTTGAGAACAGTGCCCAATTCCACTACGTGAATAAATAACATCTTTCGGTTTCAGATTCTGTCCTCATTCTTCATGCGTTTTTGAAGTGCAACCCCTCTTTGCAGCTGCAGCTGCAACTGCAATTGCAACTGCAACAGTTTTCGAGGTTCATCTTGCTCCTCTTTCGTTTTCAGTTACTTTTGTCTTATTCACTATAAACTGTTTCGCTTTGTTTTGTTATTCACTTTGCCCGAACTCCAAAGCGTCGTCGTCTTGCAACTTGCCAGCCACATTTAAATCTTGCTTTCATTAAATGTTCAATTCTGGACTGACCTAATCTCGTTTAGGTTTTCCCTCAATCAATTAATTACTCTCTCCGTTGCCATGCACGCGGAAGAACAAAACAGTGACTTGTTTTGAATTTCATTCGATTTAGATTGATTATGGACCATATTTATTGTTAGTCTAAGGTTTGTGTTTTATGATGTAATGTCCTGTTGTTAATCTAAAGCTTGTTGTATGATGTGATGATGTCAAAATGCTGTTTTTCAGGGATTGAATTTTGGAATTTGTAGCATATTCAGGGCAATTTATGCACTCTTCTGTTGCAGGGTGTTTCCAAAACATGGATTCACGGAAGGGCAAAGCTTCGGGTCGGGCATCTTCGCTGAGTGTTGCACCTTTGAGTGTTTCAAATAAGGTGGATCAGATGGCGTCGCCCCCTAGGGATATGGGAGCTGTTGAGACTGATGTGGATATAGACCTTAGGGAAGTTTACTTTTTAATCATGCATTTTTTGTCTGTCGGGCCATGCCGGAGGACTTTTCTACATTTCAAGGAGGAACTTTTAGAGCATCAGCTTCTACCTAGACGATATCATGCTTGGTTTTCAAGAAGTGGTGAACCTGGTGGGGATGACGCTGATGAAGATGATGGTGGCATCTCTTTACCCTTAGATTACAGCAATTTAGTGGGAAGGTATTTTTGCTTTATATATGCCTTTTGATTTGGTTTTGTACTAATTATCCAGGAGGAAGATTAAAATGGGATATTTGATGGTTTTATTGCCATTTTATTACTATATGTAAGGTTGGAGTTTTATGCATAGCTTTTCAATATTTTATTTTATTTATATGAAGGCACAATGTTGTAAGAAATGTGATATTAAATTTCATTATTCTTGATGTTGAAAGATGATCAGCATTTATTATGTTTATTAAATACTAGCAGAAATATGTATTATAGCAGCATGAACTTATTTTCCCTTCTATTTCTCTCATTATACCGACTGTTTCATTGAGGTCGAACACATTCAATTTTAGCTACACATTCCTCTTATTTCAAAATATGTTATTCAAGGTTCACTGGGATTAAGAAGGTCATTATTAATTACAAAAAAGAAAATGTAGTTTTATTTGACTAAGCTACTTTCATTAAAATCCTTGAAATATGATCAGTCTAATAACGGTATCTCTCACTCTATTTAGTGGAGATATCAAATGACTAGGATAAAGTTAGTAAGACATCATTA
This sequence comes from Pachyrhizus erosus, assembly GCA_026544285.1. Taxonomy (NCBI): domain Eukaryota; kingdom Viridiplantae; phylum Streptophyta; class Magnoliopsida; order Fabales; family Fabaceae; genus Pachyrhizus; species Pachyrhizus erosus. The sequence continues at coordinate 29,698 of JAMLFT010001147.1, read as the reverse complement.
ATACTTTCTTAATTTTTTAAAGTGATAGATAAATTGCAACAAGTTTCCTAAAGGGACAAATGTTGTGAAAAATTGATTGCCATGTTTAGTGCAAATATTTATTTATATTGTAAAGGCTCCTTTAAAATCTTATATGCTTATATATCCATGTGAACTTGCTTCTTGCTCAGCTTATTATGTTCATAGCATTAGCATATAAGCAATTAATATACATATATAGTGAACAAGCTTGTTTTTGTGAGTCAAAGTGTTGAACTTCAATGATTAGTCATACTTTGATACTTTGTACCATAGTTATCTCTGAGTGGCTGACAGTTGATGGCTACTCTTAATTGGATGGGCTATCAACACACTAGGCCTTTAACTGCATATAACGACTTAACATTTAAAAAAGGGTAGCTGTACTCTGTGGTCAAAGCCAGTATACTTAAATGTTAATTGTTGTTAAGCATTTAGTGAGAATTCTTTTTATTTATTTGGAGTTTAGTATTGGAAATGTTTTTTTAATAAAAAAGGAAAATAAACTTAAGATAAAAGTGGGCAATTAATTCTGGTAGAGGTATCTCCATTTAAAGATTACTTGCAAATAGAGGATGCTTTATATTTTGATCCAAATATTTGTTATTTTTTGGTTTGAAACACTTTTCTCCTAAGTAATAGCTGGTTTTTTATATTACTTGTAAAGGCTTAATTATTGTTCATTTTGTGTAACTACAAGGTATCCTCACATAACTAAGGATCATTTGGTAAAGCTTCTGAAGCAATTGATGCTGAGTACAGTCCATCCTTTGCATGGAAAACTTGAAGGAAGTAGTCCTAATGCAGCTGATGTTCCTACTTTACTTGGACATGGTTCATTTTCGCTTCTTGAAAGTAAGTGATAAGCTACAGTAATCTTTTTCTTGATGATTGTTCAAGCTAAGATTGCAAGTTGTTAACTTGTAATCTAAAAAAATGTTTATAATCTTGGGCTATTATATTAATTAGCAATTTATATATATCTATTAATGATTTTTTTCTTAGTTCTGTGGAATATTTTCAAAGGGATGATTAATATTTTGGGCTTGCTTTAAGTTACTAGGTTTGGAATGGGTATATATTGAACCTTGTTTTGGTTTATGCTTTGGTAGAATTGAAAATTGAATATATGAACCTCCCAAAATTATATTTGCTTCTATAAGTACACAGTGTACAGTTGTTATCCTTGGTCTGCTCCACCAAGACTGATACTGGCATATACAATCTCATCATTGTGTGGAAGGTAGTAATGAACATGTGTAAAAAGAGGAAGGTCGAAGATTCTAAATGTTTAAACACTTAATTAGGTAGTTGTATTTTGTTTAAAATTTCTTCATAGTCTTCCCTTTCAACAAATAAATGTCTGGAAGTTGCTATAGTTGGCCATGCCTCCAACTTTAACCACAAAATAGGTATGTGGAAGAATGGATATTTACTCTATTTTCATTACTGTGTATGTACAGTTGACAGAAAAACAGCTGACAAGCTCGTAAAGCCCCCTCCACTTTACATGCGCTGGCCACACATGAAGGCTAATCAGGTTCAGGGGCTAAGTTTAAGAGAGATTGGAGGTGGTTTTACAAAGCACCATCGTGCTCCATCCATTCGCAGTGCATGTTATGCTATTGCCAAACCCTCCACTATGGTGCAAAAGATGCAAAATATTAAAAAGCTAAGGGGGCACCGTGTGGCTGTCTACTGTGGTATGAATTACTCTTCTAAACTTGCTATTGATATGGTGGCTTTATGCCATTGTCTGAGTTCATGTTCAGTTATTCTCATGAAAGTCATTAATTAGATGTGCGTCACATGACACCAATAAAAGTTGAATCCAATGCCTTTTCTCTTTAAGTGTTTCTTTATGAAGTTAAATGTTGATTTGTTAATAATTTTCACTTAGATACATACAAGCTGTACTTATGGTTGATAAATTAAAAAAATGATTTTATCTTGCAGCCATATTTGATGGATCAGGGAGATATGTTATTAGTGGTTCCGATGATCGTCTTGTCAAGATTTGGTCTATGGAAACTGCATTTTGTTTAGCTAGTTGCCGTGGACATGAAGTGAGTCAAGAATATGATTTATGAAAGTAATTTGGATAAGTTTGTTTTCCTTTAATATGATTTAATCTTATGTTGTCATTGTTAAATTCAAGGGTGATATTACTGACTTGGCTGTAAGCTCAAACAATGCTTTGGTGGCATCTGCTTCAAATGATTTTGTCATTCGAGTTGTAAGTAGTATAGCTTAATTTTTTGTTCTGTCCTGCAAACCTTGTGCAACTAAGTTGACATTTGCTTTACAACAGTGGCGCTTACCAGATGGGATGCCGATATCAGTTTTGCGGGGACATACTGGAGCAGTTAATACTATTACATTTAGTCCCAGTGTCATATACCAGCTGCTATCGTAAGTTTAAGAGTTATTATGGCCTATTATTACCTTTCTATACGCTGTCTTAGTTACTCATAAGGGATAACTCTTGATGCTAATCTATTTGTTTCATTCTTAAATAATTGAATTGTAAAAAATTTGCTTGGCTCATGTCTCAAGTCATAAAAATCTCAAGTATTTTTTTTATTTGTAAAATCAAGTTTTTTATTTGGGTATACTATACTTGTAAAACAAACTTTAATATTGTAATAAATACTTTATACTGTGAATTTAACATTCTCCTTTGCATGCCATTGGATCACTTTGCACCATTCCAATGGCTTACAAAGTTGGCATGTGTTTAAGACTCACCATCCATGTGACAAGCATATTTCATAATTATATTCTTTTGCAAATTAATTATTTATTTGAATATAAATTCAATCATTGTTAGTCTTTTTTTTAGAATATGTGAAAAATTTTCAATACTATCTTTATTATATCTTAGAATAGCTTATCACATCTTAGATCTTATCTTCTAGGATCCTTATTCTTAGGGATTTTATCTTATCTTTTGGAAGTTATTTGTTCTTTAGGGATTAAGAGTCTAGTATTAGTATAAATAAGAGTTAATATTCATGTTTATTATCAAATTGAAACCCGTTACAATATGAAGAAAATATTGTTCGAAGTCTTCTCAGTTCCTTTCCTCAATATCTAAACCTTCATAATTTCAACATCGTATCAAAGTGGTACCATTCTCTGTGACCTATATTGTCATTGCTTTGACGTCAAGTTTGGTAAAATCAGGAGCTCTACCTTATTTCCATCTTTTCTCACCAACTAATCATCTATTGTGTTGTATCCTCATTCCGGCAAGTTTAGATCTGCCTTTTTGGTCATTGCTGCTGCTGCTGCTCTGTTTTGGCCTCTGTCTACATTGCTGAACTCGCTTGCCTCTGTTTAGATCTGTGCTCACATCTGCAACTTCAGACATCTTTTTTCATTTTTTTTAAAGGGGTGGGGGGGGGGGGGGGTTTTCTAATCAGTTAAGGGTTATTTTTGCCCCAAACACAAAAAAAAATTAATTTCTTCATTCTCTTTTACCCACACATGCATCATTCTAGTGTACTTAATCTAACTTTTATGATTTATCAAATATGTAGGTCATCAGATGATGGAACTTGTAGAATATGGGATGCAAGAAATTCACACAATCCACGAATATATGTGCCTCGACCTCCAGATGCTATAAATGGTTAGATAATTGCTTGTATTTCTGTTAACAGATCAGTCCTGGAACCGGAAGTGGTCTGAGTTTGGCATTTTTACCATACTAAATTTGATATGTTGGTGCAATCTATTCAGTTTTTGAGTTGGATCAATTAGATTCTATTAAAATCTAAATCCAATATAAAAATAAAAAATCTTTACATTTCAACATGTTTTTTAAATGAATACTACACTTTAGAACAATGAATGGAGTTATCAAATATAGTTCAAATCAAAACTATTCAAATTTGGACAACAAATTGAGATGACTTGTTACATAAACATTCCAGATCAGTAGTCTCACCTGTTGACTGCCATAATTACTTTTGTTATTAGGTTGTTCTTGACTAAGGAATTAAAAACTTTTGCAGGGAAGAGCAATGCTCCACCAGCTAGTTTGCCGTCCTCAAGCAATGGTCAACAAAGCTATCAAGTACTTTGTTGTGCTTATAATGCAAATGGAACTGTTTTTGTTACTGGTAGCTCTGATACTTTTGCCAGGGTAGGTTTACTGATGTACTCTTCAGTTCACATATTTCCTATTTTCTTCCATTAATACAATTAGCCTTTTCTCATTTAAATATTGCATCTATTCATATATGTTGAGTAAATTACTGCTATTTGCAGGTGTGGAGTGCTTTGAAGCCCAACACTGATGATTCAGAACAACCAATACACGAGATGGATTTATTATCTGGTCATGAGAATGATGTTAATTATGTACAGTTTAGGTTAGCCATCCTGGTTAGATCTAGACTTATTTGTTTTACTTTTTAATTTTGTAAGGATCCTTATTGTCTTTTGCTACTCTGCATGCAGTGGTTGCTCTGTGGCTTCAAAAATTTTGACATCTGACCCCTGGAAAGAAGAAAATACACTTAAGTTCCGAAATTTCTGGTATATAGTAATGCTTCTTTCCTGTAATTTTAGTCTACTCTTGTTTAGTTTTATTTAATATAACAGGTGTTCCCTGCACTCATTACTAAATATTTTGGATATTGATGTCATATAATTTGTGTATTTCAGGTATTGTCATGATAACATAGTTACGTGCTCTCGGGATGGAAGTGCAATTATATGGGTTCCCAGATCACGTAAATCACATGTGAGCTCCTTTAAATAAGATTACCATTGAACTTTGGTCTATTTTTATTCTTGAATGCATTTTCTTTTCCAGAATTATTTTGGGCATCTTTGTGGGACTTGCAGTTTCATTTTTTCCCCATGCTTACCATATGAAATATATTGACATTTTCATTTTCCTCTTCTATTTCAGGGAAAAGTAGGACGTTGGACTCGTGCATATCATCTAAAAGTGCCACCACCACCCCTGCCTCCCCAACCTCCACGAGGTGGTCCAAGGCAGAGATTTCTACCCATGCCCCGTGGTGTCAATATGATTATATGGAGCCTGGACAATCGTTTTGTGCTTGCAGCTATTATGGGTAATGTAGCAGGGAAATTTATACCAACATATTATACTTTTTTGGTATACTTAGTATATTAAATTGATGCACTCTATATCCAAATCATTTAAGGTGGTATATAATTTTTTTAATTATTACAATTTGATTAGCTCTTTTCTTCTGACATTATTTGTTCTTTATCCTTTGCTGACCTCTCTTAAAGTAAATCACAATCACTCATTATGTTGCAGATCTATTGTATTTGTTGAAGATAAAGAAAATAGAGAAATCCATTGATTGAAAACCATGTGTTTGAATACACCACGACTATGAGTTTATATAGACTTAAGGAAATAATTACAATTAATTAAAGGATACATGGTTTCCTCTAAATCAAAGATAATCTGCCAATATACTATATGTTAAAATAAAAGAGATAGAATAAAAACATGGCTGAGAAACCGTGTGTATAAACACAACACGGATGAATGTTTGTATAGGCAGAAAAAGATTGATTACAATAAATTAGAAGAGATATAGTTTTCTCTAAATCAAAGATAAAATAATATCCTCCTCTAAATCGAAGATACTATGTCTAAATACTTTATTTCTTTATTTTCAACACTTCCCTTCAAGCTGGAGCATACAAATCAAATGTGCTTAGCTTGCTACTAATGTAACTAATCCTTGGTCCCCTAAGAGACTTAGTGAAAATGTTAGCCAATTGATCACTAGATTTAATTTAAGCATGTAATAATGTCTCCAGACTCAAGTGTCTCTCTTATAAAATGACAGTCAATTTCAATATGCCTGGTTGTCATATATGATAGTCATTTGTGAGTCCCCTTAGAATTTGAGTTCTTTGAGAAGTTGCTTCAGCCATATGATCCTATATTCTACTTCGACGCTTGATCTTGCCAGAACATTATGCTTTTTGCTTCTCCAGGATATCAGGTTGCTTCCAACTAAAACATAATATCTTGAAGTGGAGTGTCTATCACTGGGTAAGTCAGTCTAGTCAGCATCTGAATATCCAATAATTTGGGTATGTCCCTTATCTTTGTAAATGAGGCCTTTGCCAGGAGCATTCTTAATGTATTTCAAAATTCAAGTTACTTCTTCCCAATGTTCTTGGCAAGGTGAGTTTAGAAACTGACTTATCATACTTACTACAAAAGCAATGTCTGGATGAGTCACGATTAGATAGTTCAACTTTTCAACCAACCTCCTGTATCTTCCAGCAAAGCTTATTTCTTTTGTATTGAGCAACTTCGATACCTAGGAAATATCAAAGTTTACCAAGGTCTTTAGTCTGGAATTCGTAAGTCAGATACTGCTTCAGACTAGAAATGTCATCTGGATCACTGCCTTGTTAACAATGTCATCTATATAGACAATAAAATAGATGCATCATTTAAAGGAGTGACGATAGAAGATGGAGTGATTAGCTTTGCTACATGTCATCCCAAATTGTTGCACAACATCTTGAAAGTAACCAAACCAAGCTTGAAGAGACTGTTTAAGCCCATAGAGAGACCTATGAAGACGACACACCATATTAGAAGACTCTCCCTGTGCAATGAACCCAGGTGGCTGCTCTATGTAAACCTCTTCATTGAGATCACCATGAAGGAAGACATTCTTAATATCGAGTTAGAAAACGGGTTAGTGACAAATGGTAACTATCAAGAAGAGGAGTTTGACTAAAGTCATCTTAGCGGTTGGAGAGAAAGTATTAGTGTAGTCTTGTCCATAGACTTGTGTATATCCTTTCGCAACTAGACGGACTTTATATTGATCAATGGTACTATTTGGACCAACTCTAAGAGTGTATAACCAACGACATCCAACAACAGATTTACCAGCAGGAAGAGGAACCAACTCTCACGTGCCACTGCTTTGGAGAGCACACATCTCGTCAATCATTGCTTATTGCCACTGTGTTTGTGATAATGCTTCACCTTGGGTATTAGGAATAGAAACAAAAGACACAAAAGATAGACAAGTATAGTGTGTAGGAGAAAGATGATGATAGCTAAGGTTAGTATAGTGTGGAGATGAGTTATGAGTTGAACATATACCTTTTCGAAGAGGAATAGGTCAATGAAGGTTATTAGGAAGATCTGAATCTAGTGCAGAAGATGGACCAGCGAAGAGTCAAGCATAGACTCTACTATCTCATTAGTTGGAGGAGGAGGCATACCGTCCAGGGGCCGAGGGCAGCGCTAATACACTTGAGGATCATCCCAGGTTAGAGCAAAGTCACTTGGTGAGGAAAAAGGAAGAAGAACAGGTGGATTAGGAGAGGCAAGACTCCATAGGTCATGGTTAGATTTGGCAGACTCAACATATGAGATATATTCAAGAAAGGAGACATTAGTAGAGATAAAATACCTGTTAAGATAAGGAGCGAAATAACGATAACCTTTTTGAGAACAATGATAACCTAAGAAGACACATTTGAAGGAGCGATTTATTACAATCATGATATAATTTATTTCTTGATATTCAACACTCCTCAAGTTGTAGCATACAATTCATATGTGCTCAACTTACTACAAATGTGACTAATCTTTGGTCCCTTTACAGACTTAGTGAAAATATCTGCCAACTGTTCACTAAAGTTGATGAAGCTCGTAGTAATATTTCTAGACTCAATTTTTTCTCTTATGAATTGACAATCAACTTCAATGTGCTTGGTCCTTTCATGGAAGACAAAATTAGAAGTAATATGTAGGGCTGCCTGATTGTCACATGAGAATCATTTGTGAATTCTCCTCAAATTTGAGAATATGCTTTCTGCTGTTTCATATATCACTAGGTGTTATATTGCCTCAACATGGATCCTGGTTTAGTATGCAATTGATATTCTATTATCCCCATAGGCAGTAGAGAATATGTTAGGTGTTTGTTGAAAATTATGAGCAACTCTGATCCAAGTCTTGCAATGTAGGGAGAATGGTTAGTTTTTTGTTATGGGATTGGGCTTGAGGTTGCAACATTGTCTAAAATGCCTAAGGCAATTTGAACTTGTGCATCTCTTGCTTATATGATATCCCCCTTCTCTAATTTTCAACCAGTATGGTTTTTTTTTTTTAATTTTTCAACATGATTTCATCAACATTATTTTGTTATGATAATTGTCATGATAATACATCTTTATTCATTTGACTTTGCATTCATTCACAACTTTGTGATCCCTTACTTTCTCTTCTATAGATAATCAATTTTAAGTTATTTCATTGTGGAGAGCAGGTTCTTGCATCCTTTAACTGAGTACTTGTCTTTTCATCTTGAAGATTGCAGAATATGTGTTTGGAATGCAGTTGATGGCAGTTTAGTGCACTCTTTGACTGGTCATACTGAATCCGTAAGACCTAGACCTGTCTTTCCCTTCCTCCCCTCCTTTCTTTGTGTATTTTTTATTTTATGTGGTGCTAATTTGCTTCATTAGTAAAACGCTCAACGTATATTTTTTGGACCAACAAAATTGAAATTGGGCCATACTTTTCTTATTGGTTTCAGTTTTAGCCTCTTATTATTTTTCTATCTTAATTTGAATTTTTACAGTTCTTTCATGACTAAATGCTGAGTTTTCAATGGTTGGCAGTCTTATGTTTTGGATGTTCACCCTTTCAACCCTCGAATAGCTATGAGTGCTGGGTATGATGGACGTACCATTGTGTGGGATGTAAGCTTCTTTTCTTTTGGGTCCTTGAATCTTAATGTTCAAATGTTCTTTGCAAAATAGATTATTTTATGCCTTTCTGGTATATTCTTTTTCCAGATATGGGAGGGCATACCTATTCAAACATATGAAATTGGACGTTTTAAGTTGGTTGATGGGAAGTTTTCTCCGTAAGTGTATAGAATAATTGTCTTGAAAGGAATATTTTTTTATTTTTTTGCTTATTGTTTTTAATAATTCCATTCTTACATCTATTGTTTTTTACCTTTTTCCTCTTTATAGATTTTGATTTGTTCTACATTTTGGTAATACTTAGTGAATGTCTTCAATACCTGTCTGTCTTTCGCTTATTAGAGCTTGTGTTTGGCAAAGAAGCTCATTAGAGATAAAGAGATTGGGTAGCATCCAACTTTAGAGCAATGTTATCCCTGTTAACTGATAATAGACTTGAGAGAAAATTTCGAGAATGTGTATTGGATTCTGAAAAATGAATTGAGTTACAATGAGTATGGGATCAACTATTTATAGCTGTACAGACAAAGAACCTGAAAGCTAACTACCTGTAACTAATTGAGAGGTAGTTAGAGTGCAGTTGTCAAATAGCTAACTGATAACTGTAGTATCAAACAAAATGACACATGAGTTGGTTACAGAGTAAAACTATATTAAATGTTTTATGTGTTTGTTTTTGTCTTACATAAATGCTTGTTGCTTTTACTAGACTGTTGCTTTCTTTTGTGGTTTACCTCTGTCATGGCATGCCATTGCTTTCCTCTATAATCCCATCAGCTTCTTTTGAATATATATACAAGTTGAGCTGAGTGTATTTTACTCAAGCCATTATCAAAATAAACTGTCTAACTTGGAATCAGAGCAAGTTCCGATTCTGCTTTGTCGTCTCTGCAGTTTGGCGACTGCCGCTGCCGGTGACGATTTTTGAAGCTGAGTCTAGGGGTAGAATTGCCTCGTCAAGCACAACCCACCCTAACCAGCACCAGGCTAAACTGCTGTCTGACGTGCTCTCACGCGCCATCCATTTCCCACGCCCAGTCAGGCGCATGTACTCCACGCTCTAGCCAAATAGCGTCGAAACGCCTTCCAAATACCACCGCCATACTCATCCAAGCCTCCTTGACCTGTTTAGGACCTGTTTGGCTTCTGTTTTTATATGCATTTGGCTGGTAGGTTCTTGTCCTCTTATTCATTCACCTGTTTGGCCATTTTTCAAGCTTCTCCCTGCGTTCTTTGAGCTGTGTGTATGGCAACCACTAGTTCAACAAGTTTTAGTGTCTTAGGACCAATCTTTTCCATCTCTGGAACTCCCACCATTACCACAAAGAAACTCAACAGCAAAAACTATCTCTCATGATCAACCTCTGTGGAATTGTGGTTCCTTGGTCAAGGGTATCACGATCATTTAGAGAAAGAAGCCAGCAAGATACCTAATGAAATAAGGACTCAATGGCAGCAACTTGACTTCCAACTGTACAGTGCTATGGCAGTTAGTTGAACCCACAATTCTATGGACACTTAGAACCTTTAAAACTTGTGCTTTCTGGAAGAAAGCTCAAAATATCTTTGCCAATGATATTCAACGACTGTATGATTTAGCCAACAAATTGACATCTCTCAAGCAGATTAATCATGACATGATCTCACATGTGGCTCAAGTTCAAGCTGTTGTAGAAGAACTAAAAATGTTTCTTGAAGCTGATTCCTTGGAGGGAATAAAACAAAAGCTGGATAGACTATATATGGTTTTGACTATGCAAATTTTGCATTTAGATTTTGATCATGTCCAAGATCAAATTTTAACTGGTCATGAAATCCCTTCCATGGATAGCTTAGTCACTAGACTTCTATATATCCCCACTATGATGAGAAATGAAGATACTGTTGAAGCTATTGAAACCTCTACAATAGTGACCACTTGTGGAAGAGAAGGTCGTCGTCATGAAGAAAAACGTGGTGGTAGAAGTGGACATCCTCAATGTACATATTGCAAAGAGAATGGGTCATACACAAGATACTTGTTACTCTTTGCAAGATATTCCTGATAAGACAACACATGGAGTTAAATTAGGACAATCTACTCCTCATTTTTTTGACAAAGAGTATCAAGAATACTTGAGATTGAAGTCCAACAACCAAACTTCATCCTCAATGCCAAGTGTCTTAACAGCCTGCATTTCTCAATTTGTGGAAGGTCAAAGTCCTTGGATAGTTGATTTAGGTGCTTCTGATCATATTTCTGGTAATAACTCCTTATTCTCATCTATGTCTCCATGCAAGACCCTAATTCCATACAAGTATTCTCCATCCCATCTTCAAGTCCCATAATTTCTCCCACTTGTGAAACTTTTCATCAAGACATTCAACCACACTCTTTAACTGATGTTCTACTTGAGTCACACTCATCTCCTTTCATTGTCTATCAATGCAGGACACAACTAACTCGTCCTACAGTGCATGATGATTCTCCTGATTCATGTTCTACTTCGTTAGACATCCCTACCACGGATCCTCCTTCACCATCACTCCTTGATGAAAATTCAGGTTGGTCCATTGCTCTTAGAAAAGGTATTCGCTCCACTCGAAATCCTCACCCTGTTTATAATTTTGAGTTATCATCGGCTATCTCCTTCATATTTCTCTTTTCTTTCATCTTTGTCTTCCTTCACCATTCCTAAAAATGTTGATGAAACACTTAATCATCTTGGATGGCGACGAACCATGATTACTAAAATGCAGGCTCTTGAACATAGTGGTACATGGAACCTAGTTTCTCTACCACTTGGGAAGAAAGCAGTTGGTTGTCGATGGGTCTATGCTATCAAAGTTGGTCCTACTGGTGAAGTTGACTGACTTAAAGCTCATTTGGTAGCCAAAGACTACACGCAAATTTATGGACTTGACTATGGAGACACCTTCTCTCCTGTGGCTAAGATCACTACTGCTCGCCTATTTCTTGCCATGGCTGCTATTCATCATTGGCTTCTCCATCAGCTTGACATTAAAAATGTCTTTCTTCACGGTGAGTTGGAGGAAGAAGTTTATATGGAGCAACCTCTTGACTTTGTTGCTTAGGGAGAGTCTAATGCAGTATGCAAACTTCATTGCTTTCTTTATGGACTAAAACAATCTCTAAGAGCCTGGTTTGGAAAATTTAGTCATGTGCAGAGTTTTGGGATGAAACTAGTGAAGCATATCACTCTGTTTTCTACTGTCACCCCTCTCATGGAAGATGTGTCTATTTGGTTGTTTATGTTGATGACATAGTGATCACGGGTAATGATGCTACTAAAATTTCTCAGTTGAAGCAACATTTAATTAGTCACTTTCAAACGAAGGACTTGGGTTGCCTTAAATACTTCCTAGGTATAGAGGTGGCACAATAGGAAGACATTGTTATTTTTCAGAGGAAGTATGCATTGGATATTTTGGGAGAAACAAAAATGACAAATTGTAGACCCATTGATAGTCCCATGGATCCAAATCACAAGTTAATGTCTGATCAAAGTGAACCATATTCACATCTAGAGAGGTATAGAAGATTGGTTGGGAAACTCATATACCTCACAATTACTAGACTTTATATTTCTTTTGCCGTCGGAATAGTTAGTCAATTCATGCAGGCTCCCCATGTCGATCACTGGAATGTTGTCATTCGTATTCTCAGATATATCAAAAAGTCTCTAGGACAGGGACTTCTATATGAGAATTAAAGTGATACTCAAATTTCTAGATAATGTGATGCTGATTGGGCAGGTTCTCCTACAGATAGATGTTCCACAACAGGGTATTGTGTTTCCATTGGTGGGAGTGTTATTTCTTGGGAAACCAAGAGACAACATACTGTTGCTCGGTCTAGTGTAGAAGCAGAATATAGGGCTATGACCTTTGCTACTTGTGAGTTTGTATGGATCAAACAACTCCTAAAGTTTTGTGAAATTCAACCAATGAAACTATACTGTGACAATCCAGTATTCCATGAGAGGACCAAACACAGAGATTGATTGCCATTTTGTAAGATAGAAATTACTATCCAAGGAAATCAGCAGTGAGTTTGTTGACTCAAACAATCAGCTTACTGACATTCTAACTAAGTCTCTAAGAGGACCACGAATTCAATTTCTATGTTCTAAGCTAGGAGCATACAATCTATATGCTCCATCTTGAGGGGGAGTATTAAATGTTTTATGTATTTGTTTTTGTCTTACATAAATGCGTGTTGCTTTTACCAGACTGTTGCTTTCTTTTGTGGTTTACCTCTCTGTCATGGCAGCCAGTCTGCAGGTTGCAGTCTGTGCCACTGCTTTCCCCTGTAATCCCATCAGCTTCTTTTGAATATATATACAAGTTGAGCTGAGTGTATTTTACTCAAGCCATTATCAAAATAAACTGTCTAACTCCACCCACAAGCTTGTGAGGGGTGAGAAACCTGAGAAGAGTCGACCACTCTGAGCTTTTCCCTTGGAGCAGTTTTTCTAGTGGGAGAGAGAGCCTTTGTTAAAATATCTGCAAATTGATCAGAGGTAGGAATATTTGCAACATGCAGTTACTTTCTGGTCACCTTTTTGTGGACAAAGAAGAGATCCAATTCCTTGTGTGTGGTCCTAGCATGCAGAATCAGGTTGTGAGCAAGAGCTACAGTGTCCATATTCCTGCATTGAATCTTAGGAACAGTATGGAGAACTTGCAGTTCAGAGATTGATGTCTGAATCCATGTGGTTTTAGCTGTTGCAAGGACTAAACTTCTGAATTCTATTAGCGTTGGAGCGAGCAACCACAGTCTGTTTCTTAGATCATCAAGAGACTAGATTAGACCCAAGAAAAACAAAGGACTAGAAGTAGATTTCCTATAATCAAGGTATGAAGCCAACCTGCACCACAGTAGGCTTGAAGAGACAAGGGAGTGTTAGATTTTGCTGGACGTAGGTAGAGGCCATGAGAAACAGTACGTTTAAGGTACCTAAGTTTCCTTTTCACTACTGTCCAGTGCTGTTCCAGAGGTTGAGACACAAATTGACAAGTTTTGTTGATAGAGAAACTAATCTTGGGCCTACTAATGGATTGGCTATTGACAGAGAAGCTACTGATAAGGCCATATTGTAAGGCACCCGCAACAAATTTGTATAGGCCAGCATCAAGGAGTGTTAGATTTGCTGGATGCAGGTGAAGGCCCCAAGAAACTGTACCTTTAAGGTACCTAAGTATCCTTTTCACTACTGTCCAGTGTTGTTCCAGAGGATGAGGCATGAATTGACAAACTTTGTTGACAGAGAAACTGATCTCCGGCCTAGTAAAGGATTGGATATTGACAGAGAAGAGAAGCTATTGATAAGGCCTTATTGTGAGGCACCCACGTCAAACTTGTTTAGGCTAGCATCAAGGAGGTAGTCAGATCTTTCTTTTGTTAATTTTCTGCTCCGACCATTGGGGATGATATTGGTTTAGTTTCATCCAAATATTTGGTTTTAGTTTAGAGATCTTGAATATATTTACTTTGAGCGAGAACCAAGGAGCCATCTGGCTGAGTTTTAACTTCTATGCCCAAGTAATCTAGCTCACTAAGCTCCTTTAGAGAGAATACTGAATGAAGTCTGGAAATAAGGGACTGAATGAGGAAAGAATTGTTGCGGTGACAATTACATAACAAGGATTTAGACCACTGCGGGACCATGTGAATAGACAAACAAAGAAGAATTACATTTGCCAGCCTTAAATTGAAACTGTAAGAGAGTGGATTTCAGTCTATCAATCCAGGCCCTAGGAGTCCATAGATTGCCTTGTTTGACTTTCACACCATGGCCTTATCAGTGATTCAGTTCAGTAGCTTCAAAGCCAGGGGGATGAGTCATAGATCTCTTGCTCAAGCATACCATTTAGGAATGCATTATTGACATCTAGCTGTTCTAAGGGCCAATGGTGAGTAAGAGTGAGGATTAAGTAGTTTGACAACAGGGGAAAAGGTCTCATTGTAGTCGTATCCAAGTTGTTGATGAAAGCCTTTAGCCACAACTCTGGCTTTGTTCTTATTCACTGTGCCACCACGGTTTTCTTTGACCCTTTTTAGAGGCAGTTACAGCTGTCCCTATGCTAACTGAAAGTATAAATACTAAACTTCACACTTTCAGTGTGTAAAAAATTCTCTTAATTTTCTTTTCCTTTTTGTTGTATTTTCTCTCTACTATGAATTCTAAAACCCAAACACAAACTAATTCTTTTAACACTATTTTTAAAAAAGTAATTGTTTCTTTAGCATCAATTCTTTTAAAAATGATTCTACTAAAATCTAAACCAAATGTGCCCTCTACATTGTGCTTAATTTAATTTTTTAATTAAAAAAATGGGGATGTAAACATTAAACTTGTCCACCGCTATGTCACAATGACATTTGCTTTAATGCAACTCATGAATGGCGTTATATCTAGCTATTCTTTTTTAAAGGCCTGTAATTGCCTCCTTCCAATTGGATAATTCTGAATCTTGTCATATGGACAATAGTTCTCTGTTCTATATTCAATCTGACCAACATGTTTTTACCTTGTTAGCAATAGTAATTGATTGTCTGGTCAATGCCAACACTAAGCTACCATTGTTAAGTTTGTATATTGATCATTTCAAGCTGAGTTTATGCCTACTGCTTTGTGTCTTGATGGGGAAACTCTGTAGGCTATGCACTTACCTTGCTGATCATGAGTGTTCCATGTCACAGATATGAATTATGTCATCTTTTATCTATCGTAGATGAATTAGGATCTCTGACGGTGTGTAATTTGTTAAAATATTGTGTTAATTTCAGGGATGGAACATCAATTGTGCTTTCAGATGATGTTGGCCAAATATATTTTCTGAACACAGGTCAAGGCGAGTCCCAAAAAGATGCAAAATATGATCAGGTGGTCAAATATTTCAATATTGCTTCCCTACCTTTTTTCTGAATATTGATATCAGCTTCTTAGCGAGTAAATTTATGTATCTATCTCTTTGATTTTTCTGGCAGTTTTTTCTTGGTGATTATCGACCCCTTATTCAGGATACTCAGGGAAATGTTCTTGATCAGGTTGAGAGTAGTTATTGTGCCCCTGTACTTTGTTGAATGTCATCATGATTGACTTGATAAGATTGTTGAATTTTCAATGTGTTAGCTAACCTATGTCACATCTGATGCAGGAGACTCAACTTCCACCACACAGAAGAAACATTCAAGAACCTCTATGTGATTCTAGTATGTTATGGCTCTTATTCGGAAATTCTTATATTACTAGGATGCAACTTTATCTTACAATAATTATTTCATTACCAGGTATGGTGCCATATCCAGAACCTTATCAGAGTCAATTTCAGCAACGTCGACTTGGTGCTCTTGGCATTGAATGGCGTCCTTCGTTGATAAAATATTCTGTTGGTCCTGATTTTAGTGTTGGTCAGGATTACCCAGTGGTACCTTTGGTAGATTTGGAAGGAATGGTTGAGCCACAACCAGAGTTCTTAGATGCTATGTTCTGGGAGCCAGAGTATGACATTATTGTAAGTGATGATGCTGACTCTGAATACAATGTGAATGAGGATAGTTCCAGTGCAGCTGGGCAAGGGAGTGTTATCTCTTCTAGTGATCTAGAATGCAGTGAAGATGACTCTAGTAATAGGGATGGCCTTCGAAGATCAAGAAGGAAAAAACATAATGTTGGAGTAAGTGCCATCTTTTTGTTGGATCAATTGTTAATTACAAATTGTTATCTAACCATAATTTTTCTCAGGTTGAGGTAATGACTTCCTCTGGAAGGCGTGTTAGGAAAAGGAATTTGGATGAGTGTAATGGTAATGCTTCTGGAAGTAACAGACACCCCAAGAAATCCAAGGGCAGCTCAAAGTCCTCAAAAAGGAAATCTTCCAAAGCTAAGAAATTGAGACCCCAGCGAATTGCTGCACATAATGCTCGTAGTATGTTCTCTCAAATTGATGAAACATCTACTGATGACGAAGATAATGATTCTGATGATGAAGCATCAGACAGTTTCGAAGATCCTGATGATCTTAGTGAACCTGAGAGGGAAATGGATAATAAGCAAGGTGAACATAAAAAGCCCCTTTTGGAAAAGTTTGCAAATGTGTCCAAGCCTCCTGTATGCTCTAAGTCCCAGGCTGTTGAAACTAGACCGAGACTGGTTGTTAAGTTTTCACTTCGTGATTCTAAGAAGAATGTCCCTACAGAGGACACAAGACTAGCCTGTGAGACTCATGATAATATGATATGCCAGTCTTCTAGACCTCAACCTGAAGAAAGCAATAAAAAAACCTTTCCAGACACAAAATCTACGGACCCTGCATTATCTTCTATGGCTGCAACTAACACTGAACTTCTGCAAAGTCACAGCAGAATTGAAAATGATGATGAAAAACAAACTGAAAATGCTACAAATAATCTGGATGCATCCAGATATGTTGAGATAAACACTGATCATTGCAGAAAGATGAAGACACACACACACGAACTTTCAAGATCAGGGGATGCTTTGCTGACTGATGCTGAAGTTGATGACCTTCTTGAACATAATGCCAATGGGTATGTAAAGCTTAAGATGAATGTCAAAAAAATGTTTATGATACCGCAACCTTTTCTTTATTTGGTAATCTCTTCAGAATCCAATGCTTTTTCATACTATGTTTTGCAGGAGGTCAGAACATATGATTGGCAAGTTAGAGACTGTCAGTAGTATGATTAATACAGAGCTGACTGATTTTGAAGATGCACCTAAATTTTCATCATTTGAACCTTTGTTTGGCAATCCTCAGCCAAATGCTGATGGCTCCTTGACATTTGGTTATGATAAGTTCAATGGTGGTGATAAAGGCCAGTCTGGATCTGACAAATATGCTGAGGACTCCCTAGAAAACAATGAAGTTGTTAACTCAAGCCACTCCCATGACCTCAAAATGAAAGCAACTGTGAAATCAACCAAACTAGTTATTAAAAAGAAGCAAATTTCAGCAGACACTGAAGGTCCTTGCAAACTTAAAATTGTTAGTTCTAAGGCAGATTCAACTGGTGCTAGAGGTATTGTAATATCTGGAAATTCCTCCCTTATGGGGCCTAATCTAGTAACAGAAGTACCAGAAGGTGGAGATTACAGAAAATTTAGTTCTCCACAGCTACTGCATTTATATTCTGACAAGAGAAGTTATGATGGCGACCATGAAAGGGACAAGTCATATAAAGGGAAAGTCAATCAAGATGGTATTGAATCTTTTGATTGTGATATGGAAGAAGATACTTCTGTTTTCAGCAACCAACTTGGTTTAGGAATTGGTTTTTCTGATGTTACAAGTGATCCTATACGTCAAGCACGATCTATAAGGATGAAGACAACTTCTGAAGAGCCAAGCACTTCCAACAGAAGGATTAAAATTCGAGGGGGCCAAAGTTCCAAGGGCAAATCTGAGCGGGAAGATTCTTCAATCAAAGTGTCTGATCAACGTCATCGAAGAACAAGGGCTGCCAGACACAGGCATGGTGAATATATGGCCAATGATCCTGCTACTTTAACTCGAAGGGTGTCAAATCACCATGTCAAAAAATTGTCATGGCTGATGCTGTCGGAGCTTGAAGAGGGTTACCGATATATTCCTCAACTTGGTGATGAAGTTGTGTACTTGAGACAGGTAGTTATATAATGGTTTTTTGTTTCCTTATGGTTTGTATTACTTTATAGTTTGTTTTGGAAGTCAAGTTTGCCTAATCTGCTTCCGAATTTATGCCTTATTTGATTGCCAGGGCCATCAAGAGTACATAGAGTCATATTCATTATCTGAATCAGGTCCATGGAGATCATTTACAGGACTAGGTGCTTCTGAAATTTGCAAGGTTGAAGAGCTTGAGTATGCGGAGCTCCCAGGCTCTGGGGATAGCTGTTGTAAACTTAAACTTAAATTTGTGGATCCTTCTTCACGTGTGCATGGAAAATCGTTTAAATTAACTCTACCTGAATTGATTAACTTCGCTGATTTTGTTGTTGAGAAAACATGGTATGAGACTGCCATGAAGAGAAATTGGTCTTCAAGAGATAAATGCATGGTCTGGTGGAGAAATGAAGATGGGAAAGGTGGAAGTTGGTGGGATGGTCGAGTTATTTCAGTGCAGGCAAAATCTGATGACTTCCCTGACAGTCCTTGGGAAAGGTATCGGATCCAGTACAAGACTGACCCAACTGAGAATCATCTGCATAGTCCTTGGGAACTATATGATCCCGAGATGCTATGGGAGCATCCCCACATTGATCACGTGATCAGAGATAAGCTTCTTTCCTATTTCACCAAATTAGACCACAGGGTAAGTAGATATAAATTTTCATTAACTTTGTTCTTTCACTGAATTAGGCTTATTGATACTTGCAATGTTCTTATTTAATTTAAAAAGAGGGGGGTGGTGGGGGATGAAACGTTTCTCATTGTTTTTATTTCCCTCAATCCAGGAGAAGTTTGATATCCAAGCATTGAACCAAGTGGCTGAGAGATTAGAGTTTGCAAACAGGTACTAAAATTTCTGTCTAGAATAGCAGAGAGGACTGTTTTGCTTGTGATTTTTTATACAGCCCTGTTCTAGCAATTTCCAGGCCTTGAAATTAAGTAAACGAAATGCAAAAATGTCAGAGAAAGTGGTAAGTTAAATACGTGACTTTAATAATTTGTCATCTTTGTATTTGTACTACAGGTTTCCTGCCCCATTCTATCCTGAACTAATTCAGTCAAGGTTGAAGAATGACTACTATCGGAGTGTGGAAGGTGTCAAGCATGATATAATGGTAATGTTATCAAATGCTGAATACTACTTTACAATTACAAAAAATGTTCAGCTGTTGGGCAAGATCAGGAGAATATCGGAATGGTTTAGAAGGAAACTTGAAAGGATATAGAAAGCCCAAATTGGGTTTTATAGGTTTCTTCTAACATTGTTTTTCATTCTTTAATCCAATTTTTGGAGAATTAGTTGGTAACTTGGTATTTAAGTTGGTTTTATAGAATGGAGAAGGGCCATAGGCGGTGGTAAATATCAGCTGTCACGTGTATATATACGATCTCATCCTCTTGTTAATGCCAATTGGCTTTGTGTGGCATCTTCGGCTCTATAACTTTGGTTACGAATTTGAATGTTTTGTTGTTTTTGCCTATGCCTCCACTAAAGCTGAGTTCAAGTTTTTTATCCCAATTTTTAAGAAATTGTTTTGAAATTTTCTTGTTATTTTTTATAATATTTCATTTTAATTGTCTTGTCTCAACATTTTTATTATTTTAATTCATAATTAAATGTTAAGGACAAATTTCAAAAAATATTATAATTACAGATAAATTTAATGTTAATATTTAAATTTAATTTTTTTTTAATAAATATAAATTAGTCGTAGTCTAAAAGTAATAAAACCTTCCAATCCTAGTTAGCTGTGAGTGTATTTAGGTTGTCAAAAGAAATTACATTCAAGCATTTTCAAATTGTAACATTAATTGGACTCTAGAGCAATTCAAATAGGACATTTTGTGTCGTTTTACATGAATGCATGAATATAGGAAGTTTGCTTCAACGTGACATTGATTTAGGTGGTTTGGTCAATAGTGTATCGAGAAATATTAAATACAGATGCGGGTATAATTGGATATATAGTTTTATCCATTCAATTAAGCCTGTATTTATTTGTGTTTACAACTCATATAGCTTGTCTGTTAAATCTATAATTTAAATGAGTTTCATTTGAGACAATTCATGACAACTCAGCTTTAACTTGTAGGCTAATAGACAAGTTTGGGACTTGCATTAAAAAAAAAATATATATTTTTGTTTTAAAAGATCAAATTTAAGCTAAATATAAATATTTGAGTTAAACATAATGAATTATCCTTTGTTTCAATTTAAGTTTAAATAAAAATATAATTAATTTAATCATATAAAATACACATATTTAAAAGTATCTCAAATTTAAATTTATATTTTTTATTAATTAAAAATTATTTTTTAAAATTAATCTACAAAAATAATTTGGAGACTGTAACCCCCTAAGTTATAGGATATATAAACAACTCGTGAGTATAAGTTGAAATGCATGAATATAGGAAATTTGTTTTAACATGGTATTGATTTAGGTGGTTTGGTCAATAGTGAATGAAAAAATATTGAATGAGGATGTAGGTAGAGTTGGATATATAGTTTTATCCACTTATTTAAGCTTGTAGCTTATATTCGTTTATGTCTACAATTCATATAATCTATCTGTTAAATTTATAATTTAAATGAGTTTTATTTGAGATCATTTGTGATAGCATGACTTAACCTGTAGATTTACATGCAAGCTTGTGACTCGCATTAAAAAAAAATATTTTTTTAAAGATCAAATTTAAGTTAAATATAGAGTATTTGAGATAAACATAATGAATTTCCCATTGTTTCAACTTAAGTTTAAATAAAAATATAATTAATTCAACCATCTAAAATACACAAATTCAAAAGTATCTCAAGTTTAAATTTATATTTTTTATTAATTAAAAATTATTTTTTAAAATTAACTTATAAAATGATTCGAAGTTCATAATCTATGCATGTTACAAGATATATGAGCAACTTGCGAATACACGTCAAAATGTTAATTTTTGAATAAGAATAGAATTATATCATCATAATTGAGAATAAAAAATTTTCATGTCAATTATAAAGTTTCTAAACTATTTTTTGTTAATTGATGATAAATAAATTGTTTTTAGAAAAATTAAATAATATTTAAATATATTTTATATATTTTTAGGAATTTTTTTTCTTAATTTTGTTTTCTAAAGATGATTTAGTTGAGAACTAAACGTTAGTAAAGTAAAAAGTATTTTCTTCAATTTGGAGCAAATTAACTACAACTTAAACCGCACACAAGAGTAATCAAATTTCAATTCCTTCAACATATTTTTGTTTAATCAATAAGGACTCTATCGAGTTAAATCTCAAGTTCTTATTCTTCAATATATATACATGCGCACAAATTTGATCAGCAATTTATGCACCCCGATATATTTGGAATTCTACAGATCATACATTGTGTCACGTTTAAGTGCTTTACCATGTGGGATATATCTGATGGCTTCAAGTAAATGCTCTCTCTTAATGGGCTTGACTATATGAAAATCTATTCCAGTCTCTATCGTCATTTTTTCGGTGTTAGCAGTCAATGCAATGATAGGAATGCGAACCCCATAGGGTTTCTCTATCTTCCGTATCCACTTCGTTGCCTCAATCCCATCCATTACTGGCATCTGTTAAAGGAAATCAAAGCACATACATATTGTTACACCGAAAAATCACATATCATTTGGGGTAATCGGAGTGACTTTGGTGCCAATTCTTTTCACGAGTATTCAGATTCAGTACTTGATTATATATTGACTGTTATATTTAATAAACTTTTGATGACTTACGGCAAAAAGTATTCTGTTTAAATTAAACAAAAAGAAAATATATCGACTCTTTATTCAATATAAAATAATACAAATTTAAGAATAAACTCATTATTAGTTATTCATGTGATAATATTAAAAATATTTTTTTCCAAAAAGTATATTATGTGCTCATTGACAGTATTATCTTATTATGAGTGGTAAAATAATAACCGATATTCTAAGTCAATTTACTCTAACAAAATGAGAGGAATACAAATAGAAAACCATATAATTGATAGTCATTACCTGACAATCCATTAAGATGTAATCATAAGGAGGATTAGGAAAATCTCGTGATAGGCCCTCATCAACTAGCCGCACAGCTTGTTCACCATTCTCGCATTGCTCCATAGTTGCACCAAGAGAAATCAAAGTAGCCGAAGCTAGCTTGCGCAACAATTCAGAGTCATCAACAACCAAAAACTTCCTACCACTCAAGGGTTTTTGACACCCTGATGAATTCCCACATTCTTGTATTTCTCCTTGATGAACAAGAGTTATTTTTCCCTTGGATGGCGGATTTCCCTTCCGAATTTGCTCAGCACTTTGAAATGCGTTTTCATCAGTTGGAGACACTTGTGATCTGTCCAATACAGGAGGCTTGTATTTTGGCAAACTTAAATCCTTATATGTCTTCAATGCAGTTCTCTCATTACTGATTTCCCTCTTAGCCTTGCCTTTATTTGAGCTACTTTGCCAGGCACCACCAAACTCAGGAAGAAGCTTTATAGTTTGGAACAAACGACTACCATGAAATGGTTTGGATATGACAATGTCATCTTGATCAATGGCCTTGAAGTTGATACTGCGCATAAAGGGCTTATCCAACCAAACAACCTTACAAGGGTTGCGAAGGTTTTTCTTGAAGCTTGATACAATCGAATAGAGCTCAGAAAATGGTCCTGCATTTGCGTCAATCACAATAAGGATGAAGCCAGGGGAAGCTCCAATATCAGTCTTCTTGAAAACTAAAGGCATGTGCTCAGTTCCATCCATAGAACTCGAAGGAACTCTTGTGGCTATGGCAAGAGAATTATGAGATACATTAGACCGATAACTCAAATCTGAAGACCCTGGAGAAATCTGGTCACTGGAATGCTGACCCTTTTGCTTGATCTTCTTCAGAGTGTAAAACAAATGTTTTCCTGAATTCACAACTTTAACTTTGATCCCTAACCTCTCTATGAACCTTTGAGAAGTCCTTTGGCGCTCCTCGTCAGCAATAAAAATAACCACAAGGGAAGCCTCAGGCTTAGGACTGCAAATATGTAACCTAGGACTCATGGAACAAATTCTAGAACTAGAACTTGAACTTGAACTTGCAGCATGCATGGGTTGCCCCAGGGATTGCATTCTGTCTCCTGATCTACACTCAATACCTTCACTTGTGCTACCATCTGTCACTGCCTCACTCTCACATAAAGTGAGGACCACATTAAACCTGAAGCATGTTCCTTTTTCACCAGTATCCTTCTCCACAATTTCAATATCTCCATGCATCAAACGCACCTAAAGAAAATCAGATAACATTTTATTTTTTAATTAAGAGAAGAGTTTAACAAGCATCTATTTTCAATTTTAAACTGTCGATCAACACAAATAATATAAAGGTGAATAAATTTATTATATATAATAATTTGTAATTGAACGAGGATGTAAAAATCTTTTTGCATATATTCTTAAGAAAATATGTGACTCAATGATCATATAATATTTGGCAATAAGTAATACTTACCAAGGACTGCACAATCCCAAGTCCCAAACCAGTTCCTCCTTGGCCATGAGCAGTTTCTTTGACTTGGACGTAATTCTCGAACACAGACTTGTACTTCTCTTTAGGAATTCCTTTTCCTGTGTCGTCCACTTCAAACATAAAATCCATAGAATGCGGATCTTCTTGGATTGAACGAGTGGATTCTAGATCATCACGTGCCTCGTTTTTGTTACGAAATAAGCACCATAAATATTTCTTGAAACCACATTGGTTACAAGTGACTGTTGAGTTCTGCAATAATTTTGGCTTCTGAGTCCATGCACGAACCGATATGTGCCCCTCATTCGTAAATTTCACAGCATTGCTCAGTAAATTACACAAAACTTGTTTTAGTTTGCCCCTATCACCTTTCACGCGTGAATATCTTACAACAGAACCATTGCAAGGGTCCAATACGAGATCTACACCTTTCTTCATAGCCACGGGATGGTAAAAGTCAACTACATCCTCTAGGAGATGAAACACATCAAATTCCTCTTCCTCAAGTTGCATTTTTCCTGCCTCTATTTTACTTGTGTCGAGTATAGAGTTCAACAGTCCTAATGTAAAGAAAGTAAACAAGTTACCTATGCGATTATATATACAATATGATGATATATTATATATAGAGGTATAAGGAAAAAATAAAGTTACGTAGGTACCTTTTCTATGTTGTTTTTAAATCAGAATTAAAATTTTACTTTAATAATATATGTTATCCTTTAATGAAAATTTTTATTATATAAATTACTAAGGTAAAATTCCAAATTTATTAACGAAATTGTATACAAGTTTTATCAATAATATAATCGCATAAAGTTTATGTAGCATGGATGAGTGATGTTACCAAGCAAGTCTTGAGTACAATCATTCATTTGTTTCAAATTGGTCTGCAATTCTGAACCGGGGGTTACTAACTCGTAAGACATCTCTATCAAACCGGTTATGCCTGCGAGAGAAGCGCGAACATCATGGCTGGCACTTGCAAAAGCGATGCTCTTATTCATATTCTTTTTCTCAGCTTGTTGAGTGGCTTCACACTGTTTGATGAGTGAGGCACACAAATGCATTTCTCGCCTCGTAGCTCTACAGTTTATGAATAGAAAACTGAACAAAGCAACAAATACAGTGACCATCGTTACCACAAACAGTATCAATCCCTTTTCCTTGTAATTTTGATCAGAGCTCACAAATCCATTTTGTGGGACAGCCAAGACATACACCTGAAATAGGATTTAACAAATGAAAGAATGTTTCATCATTTGAACATTAAAAAATTGACACCAACAATGATATAGTCTTTATTTCTCACTTTTATAATTTTTGTTTATGTACACTGCTCTTAAAAATCTATTTCAGAAACAAAGGAAATAACTTTTTGATGTCCCAACTATAATATTCACAGGACATTTTCCAATAAGATATGGAAACTATTCAATCCCATTTTTAAAATGACACATTAGCGACGAAGTATATTTCTGGTTAGGGAGACCTATAACACTAGACTTTATTACAGATTATAGGATTGTTACATGCATGTTAATTCAAGCACGTAATTACTTGACTACTATATTTTTTGGTTCTTTCTTTGAATTGAAACTATAATTTAATTCCTGTGAAAAGCATGTTTGATGCAATATTTGGGAGTGCCTATTACTACCATCATGTGTTTTATTATTACTTATAGTTAAATATTTTTTATCTAAAATACTTTTTTAATAATTAATATTTTAGAGAAATTTTACATAATTTAATGAAATAATAGGAGTGATAATCCAAACAATGCTACACAATAAACATTCTTAATATTTAAAATAATAGATTTTATGTAAGATTTATTAAACAATAATCATATATGGTCACTCCATTTTTATAAGCATTCATTTGATATCCTTTATTTTTAGTGTTGAATAAAATGAATCAAAAAATGGATTGCTATCCATATATTCATCACCATTCAAAACGGATTATGAAGTTCATATATACATTGTAAATATAACGAGAAATATGTACAAATATTAAAACGTACCGATTCTATTCCCATTATATTGAAGGGGTAGCAGTGAATTAAATACTGAATATCCCCAATATTCAAACTAGAAACAAGGCCTTCATCATTGCATGAGACAGTGGCCTTATTACTTGTGGGAGTGCCATTTGCATTCACTGATTGAATGGAAACCGTATCATTTGAAAGAACCAAATGGATATGTTGAATCCCTTCCACAAGAACGTTTCCATCTTTAGTAGCCAAATAGGACCTCGTACCTTGTTGTTGGTCAATGCGAGTGAGAAATTCAGTTATTTCTTTTGCTGAACTAAGAAATCTTGCTAAATTGGTTGATGATGAGTTCAGAGGGTGTAACAGTTCAGCCGTGTGCTTAATTTCTGATTGCAATTGAGAAACAATGTTTTTTGAGTTCAAATTCACACGTTTCTCCATACGAAAGACCATAACATACCAACATGGCGCCAAAAAGATGAGAATTATCAACGCACCATATGCCTACAAAACAAATGTTCGTTTAATTAACACAGACAGTGCGGGTATATACACATTTTAATAAATCAACCAATTTATTTTTAAAAAAACAAATCAACTACTTTATCTATACAACTACATTAATGATATAAAAATATCCATACCCTATATACACCTAATTCTTATTTTTTAATTTTTCTCTATTTTTTATTACATCATTTCACACATCACATTTACATTTCTTTTTTAAATGCTAAACTGTATACTTTATATTAAAGAACTTTAACACAAGATGTGTCAAAGTGAAAAAAACATATGACAGGAACTTCCCTCTCGTGTACACAATAGCTCCATTAATAAATAATCATTCAAAAACAGGAGCCTATCCTCCAAATGAAGATCGCAGCCCGTAAAACATTCAGCAGAATAAATGTGCATTACATATACATGCTGCAATATAAGACATAGTAACCTCTTCGTGCAATATAAGGTCCTGTCACATTTGCATTATTCTCTCTTTTATCTCATTATCTCTCTAAATGAAAATTAGTACAAGGTGTCTATGAATCAATTTTCATAAAAATTACATGGTGAAACTTGGTTATGAATTGCGTGACAATTTGTTCCAAATGAAATGAAGATAAAAGAGTGATTAGAAATCATGGCATGGGAACCTCTCCTTCATTGACCACGAAGCTTACGCCATGAAAAATGATAAGAACATAAAAAAAAATGGCATGAACAGATACAAAATACCAGTAGAATCGCCAAAGATGAAAGCCTCAAACCCATTGATAAATGGAGATTCTTAGAGTCTTCTGGATGTGATCAAGCTTCTCAGTTGATGTCTGCATTGGAAACTCAATAAAATCATATTGATCGAGATTTTATATGCTGAATAGTGAAAATACTTCCTGTTTTTACAAATGGTAAAATTTTGGTAATAACGCGAAAAGATCTCTTCAGAATATTTGATATTCTCTGCACAATATAATATATTCTCTATAATCCAAACTTAATCTTTTTCATTATTGCATCTACCAAAAAACAATACAATTTATTTTCATTTATACTCATGATCAAAAGTTTAGAATTGCAGATGCCTAGCCTTTAGCCTGAACAATATTTAAACGTAAGCAATTAACTAAGACGTGCAAAGTGCCAACATCCGATCTCCATTGATTTAGATGTCAAGAAATGAAAAGGCTTCCATGGAAGAATTTTTACTTTGTTGATTTTTCGTTGTATTATTGGAGTTGATCTACTGATATAGATATCGATTATTTTCACTCCCAATAGGAAAAGAAAATCTCTTGTCAAACAAAAATTAATAAAACAAAAGTACACATTAGAGGATCATGCATTATAACCTGAAATTGAAATAAGAGTGTATCTTTGACTTAAACCATACAACATATATATAATTAATTAATCATCTTTATCATATGGAGATGCAATCTCTGCTATCTGCTGAATGAGGCTGGATGTATGGAACTGTTTATCAATAGAGAAATTCCTCCATTCATCCCCGCCGGTATATATACTTTTATAATATCTTTTTATTACTTTTTGTAATGACAAACAGTATGTAGTTTAAACTTGTTTTCTCTTCCTGTTTACCAAACTCTTTATCAAAAGCTAAATTGAAGTGACTTAATTTTATTACCTTTATCAGTTTTAAACATAATTATCGTTGAGTGATTTATATACTACAATCTATAAGCAATTTTTAATATTTTAATAATGAAAATGAAAAGAATAGGAAATGAAATATACGTTTTTAAAGAAATTAAATAACATAACTTATAAGTTTTGTAAATATCTGCATTACAATTTTATAAATAGGCATTTGAGGAAATATTAGTTTCCCTGATTTCTAATATTGAAAATTAGACGGCACATTGTTTCAACTCTAATTTTGCAAATCTTTGATTCACCACAAAACTTTTGTAGCTAAGTCACGATAAGGAAATTTTTCATTATTTATTTGGGCTTGTGATCTAGTTAACTTTAAATATTGATTATATTTAATAACAGTAATTAGGCAAAAAATTAATTTAAATTTTTTTATTATATTTTTTTAGTATTTTATACTTTCTTATCAACATGTTATTTAACAAACACAAAGTTGGTTGAATTTTATTTGCAGAATAGTAAAGAATAGCAACTCATGAGTAGCTTTTTATAATAAGAAACACACATAGGAAAGGTATAAATGATAGAAAAATGTTTTTTATTTTATGATTTCATCTTATTTAATATTTTAAATTTTCGGATGATAAATGGTTCAAAATAAATTTAATAATTTAAAGTGGTAATTATTTTAAAATAAATAATCTATAAATGGATAGAATTTACATAGAAAAACATATAAATATTTTCTTCTATTTTATATATATTTATTAGCTAGTTCAACAATGAATTTTATCAAAAACTTCAAATTCAACCATTTAACTTTCTTTGTCAGCTATATAAAAACAAAGGGTAAAAATGAGAGAAAAATAATAATAAGCTATCTATCTATACTTTATATTATATACAATTATACGAAGTAATTTTTTCTTTCGTATTCCTACAAGTCTTCTTTTTCTTATTATTTGCATCTCTATTAAATTATTGATTAAAATTAGTTCAATAATACAATCAAATATAAAATATAAAAGTAACTATATAATATTCTTTACATACATATTTTTATGACAACACATTAAAAATACCTTAGCAGTAATGATTATAATTTTAATAATTATTATATATTTTATATTATTTTTAATTAATATCTTATTATCAAAGTATCTAATATATTTATTATTTACTGTATCATAAATCCTCTCATCAATCAAATTTATAATTTTTGAAGTTATTAAGACAAGTAATTTTAATAGATAAATTTCACATATTGATTTATTGTAATTCTCCCACATTATTTATAATTATGTTTAAATTTATAGTTTAAAATGTAATATATAACGTATTACTATTTGACATTTACTACTTTATAGTAATCTTGACATATTAATAAACATTGAAAAGAAAATTAATAAAACTTAATGAACTTATGGATTGCAATTTTATTAGCTTTAGTGATTGAATTTATATTGATTGATTTAAATAATCATGCGAGTAGTTTTTAGTGTCTTATATAAATAATAATGATAATAATAGAAAAATATAAAGAAGGTTTAGCAAAAGAATTTTATGTAATTGATTGAAAAAAAATTGAGAGTTTTTTT
>JAMLFT010001146.1:0-32852 GCA_026544285.1 Pachyrhizus erosus | reverse complement strand
TTTATAAGATTTTTTTTAAAAGACTTTTATGATTGAGATTTTGTAATTTGAATTTTAATAGATTTATAACATATGAATTTATAAAATTTTAATTTTTTTTACATATTGATAAAATTTTAAAGGATTCCATGGATTTTTAGAAAGCATTCAAAATTACAATAGTTGATAAAAATGATAACAAATAAATGATAAGATTTAGATAAAAAAAAAAGTAAAATCAATATATTTTTTTTTTATCTTTTGATAATTAATTGATTATAATTTCATGTCCTTTTTTATGATACTTTTTTTTCATGCATTAACATTTTGTCGATCTTGTTCTTAAATTTGAATAATAGAATCAAAATGAAGATATACATTAATTAATAATACTGAAAATAAATATTTGTCATTGATTCAATTGAAAATTTATCATATTAACATAAGAAAAAAAGTAAAAAAAAAATATTGTCTTATTATAGAGAAAACATGTAAGATTGAAAAAAAAAAAAAATAGATAGTCACTTACTCTATGAGTATTACCACCTTCAATAAAAAAATAAAAAATCATGTGTTAAAAAAAAAAAGCCTAGAACGAGAGAATAAAAAATTCTTAAAGATTTAGATGAGATTTTTTGATGAATTTAATATTTATATATATAACTAAAAAGTCATAAAAAATTGATCAAAAATCAATATATAAAATAATTCATCAAAATTTATATAATTTTAAATACTAATTTTTTTTTTAATTATTAAGAATTTTAATTGAATATCATTATATTTTGTTGGTATCAATAAAAAATCTTAATAGTCTTAATCGAATATTATGAAAAAAAAATTATTTTAATTTTTTTTATTAAATACTAGAAGACATTTATTTATAAAAAAAATCTTTTAAAATCTCTTAAAATTTTAATTAAATACATCCTATTAAAATATAATTTTTTAATTATAAAAATTTTAAAAAAATTAAGAGAAAAAAAAACAAACTTTCCTCTAATTTAAAGAATAAAAAATATATTTAAATCTTACATATATAATTAATCGTATATCTTGGTGTACCACAAGTATAAAATTGTTATGCGGTATTTTTTCTAAATATAATAATAAGAGTATTATTATAACAAGCATTTTAAATTGCTTCAGTACAATAACACATTGTTTAATTTTAGGTTCTAAGATTTCTTCTCGAATATGAAAATTACATAAATTATTTTTCAAAATGGGCGGTTGGACCTAATTTAGGATTAACTCGCATCATTTCAATGCATATCCAATCTAGAAATTTGGCAGATTGCACATGCATTATCAACGTAACAATCAATCAATTTGTTTCTAATAATTGTATTAGGGCGTTGATGACTGGTATATATGCTTTAAAAATTATTCTCATGATGATGATATAATAGAATATGATGATGTTGGAAAATAAAAATAAAAATATTAAATTTAAATCCTATCATCAATCATCACATGTCTTTATTGGATATTTTATAATATAAGCATGATGTGTTACCCAAGAATGAGAGAGATTAAAATTGATTCTAAAATTGTTGGAATTGAATTTCTTTGGACTATAATGCAAACGCAAGAGTACTGCGAACATCCATTAGCATAGAAAAATGAACAAATAAACCAGCTGTGAGCGCGCATGTGAGGCAAACCCTTAGATTTTGGAAGGACACAATCAATCAACGAACGGAGGACATGGATTTTGTCAGGAACTTTGTTGCTGGATTTACCATTTAGTGAACAAATTCCCTCTGACATTACAGTCAGTACTGCCAACAATGGGCCTCCCATTTCTGCACAAATCTGTTGCATTGACATGATCGCTCTACCCTGTAACTTTGCATGTGATCAGGCCCTACCCTTTTTGAGGATTAAATTTCTATTTATGGGAAAATTATTACAATTATACTGCAAATTAGAATCTCCAAGCTTTTCACACATTTTTCACTTATATATTCTCAATATTTTATATCTTCCCTTCTTAAAAGTTCATTTAATTTCACATATTATTTTTACAATTAGTTTAAAAACTTACTTCTTTCACTTATATCAAATTAGTTTTTTTTTTATCTCTATACTTGTTTTTTTAACTGTTTATCTATTTTAATTTTTTTAAAATTATACTAAAATTTAAATTTTTTTATTATAAATTTAAAATATTTATATTTAAAAATATATTTATTATAAATTTTAGTTAAATAAAAATAATTATTTATCTTGTGTAATACAAAAATTAAAATACTAATAGTGAATGAATTACTCATGAATAAAAAATTATTATTTATTTGAGAGATTAATTTATTAATTGGAAATTATTTAATTATTAACTCTATTGATAAATTATTAATTAGATTTTTCACAAATATTATTTATGAAAAAAGAAGTATATTATGTTTGTTTTACAATGATCTTATTGAACTTAATTTAAATTTTGGACACAAATTTCTTATTGTCAAATTTTCAAGTATTCACTCAGTCAGTAACTCGTAAATGTTGAATGAAGTTGGACGACTCAAATTTTATCTTGGAAAATCATCCTTAAAAAACACATGCATTTGAAATTTGAGATGTACAATGTTTGTCCAATAGTAAAAACGGATTCACAGGATGAATACTAGTAAAATTGATTGCACCATCTTTACTTAAATATTAATTCCTCCTTTTTCAAACGAAAAATAATTAAACGAATAAAAAACAAGCTAAATATCTTAGCGCTTGGTTGAGATGATTGTGACTTTTTTATTTTTGGTTTATAAATACAAAATTTAAAATAAATTGCATTTAAAAAATATAACTAAAATAATTTAAATCCATTTTTTAAACTAAAATAAGAATATTTTGTGAAATTAATTTTTAATTTTAAAAATATAAATTTATTATCTTTGACAATAAACATTTTTATTACTACTATCATCAACATCTTGTCGTTGTTATTATCATCAGTGTTATTATTATTATTACTATTATCATTACCTTCATTCCTACCTTTATCTCTATTTCCATCCTCACTCATGTCTCTATCAACATTATCATTCAATATTATTGTTTTTATTACTATCATTTTATTGCCATCAACACCTTCTTTATTATTATTATTATTATCATTATCATCACTATATTAATATTTTTTAATGTTATTAGTATTTATTTGTATATTTTTAATAGAAATTAAATATAAATTGTAAAAACATTAACGTTACATATTTTTATTATCATTGTCATAATTGTGTAATTTTTTATTATTTATATGATTTTAATATATTTATTTTTATTGTAAAATTTTATATATGTATATATATATTATTTTTATTAATTGTTAACAAGTTTAATTATTTTTATGTGTTGATATAATTTTTTATATTACATTATTTATTATAAAATAAGATATGATACAATGATTATCTTATTTTATTTATTTTCAATTTATAATAATTTTTAAAAATTAAAAATAAAAATTAATTTTTCTTTATAAAAAATTTAAAACTAATTTTTTTTTAATGAAACCTTTCACCTTTGACATGGGTAGTATGAATCAAATAAGTCCTAGCACATTGCATCCATTTATGAAAGTTAGTAATTATGTTAATGGCCTAAAAGTCCCACGCGCAATTATTTACACATCCTCTTTATTAGTACCCAGTACCCGCAAACAGTTTTGTGCGCAACTAAAATGATACACTTGTGTCTAAATTAACACGTCTAATCAGTTTAGTGGATGTAAAACCTAATTTTTTTTCTTCTTTTTAAGATATGTAGATAACTTTTTGTCTAAGAAGATGCACCACTTAAGCGTCCTTTATACCATGAGTGTAGTTTCACTTTCATAATTAATTATTTGTGCTTAAGATTTTGTTTGAAACCATAATTTGCTCTATCCATGATACATACAAGTGTCAACTTTGGGTGTGCGCTTAGTGCTTCACCAGGTCACTTCTTTGTTAGTTTGGTTGTACTTCATTCGTTTTATCCCTCAAAACTGGGGACATCATTTTCCTTAATGTTTCTGTGCGGTGCCGTTTCATGTTTCATTTGTATCACTGGATCATACATATTCAATCATACTCTTTGCTGAAAATTAAGCTTGTTTCACAGAAAAGCCCACGTGCACGATTTGAAATAAGAAATATCTTAAGTAGTGAAACTCTAACATATCCATACATTAAACTGTGAAAAAATTAAATAATTTTTGGAACCCGTCATTATTCTAAAATAAAACATGCATATATGCATACATATATTTGATATATGTTGGCTCCATATATATAACTTTAATTTGATCAGCCATCATAGAACCTCGATTCCTTGTTCAATAAAACTGCCAGTTAGGCTTAATGAAAGAAAATGCATAAACTAATTTTAAAATAAACAACAGAAGATATAAATAAAATAAATATAAATGCTGACGTTTTGTTACTTTTGGTCAACATTTTGGCTCCAATTCTTTATTGCTTGTCCCATTGCCTGTTTCACAGCTTGTGCATCAATACTCTGACCTTGTTCTTCATTGACATTCTACAAAAAGTTGCAAAATTATTTCGTCATCCTTATGCATGAAAATATTGAGAGAATGCATGGAAACATACAAGTTACTTCAAAACCAAACTAACTAGCTTATGTTCGTATTAGCCAATTAATTGACAAAATCAAAGATTCTATAGGACTACGATTTGAAATACATTCTACAAACATTTCAATGCACAACGTGACCCCTCTTGCCTTTTCTTCAAAAGGATGAGAGAGAGAAAGAAACAGATAAAAGAGGAATGTTTTATGTACAAGGACAACGCATGTGACCTACAGAAATATGGAGTAACGAGAGGGAAAACAGAGAGAGTGAATGATATATTGAACTAGCTAGCTAGAAAGCATCTATAACATAAATTTATGCTTACAATATTATGTCTTATTTTTCTTCCAACAGCATGAAATTGAAAGGTGTCCATACAAGTAACCCTAGCTTCAAGCACATTAAGACCCATCTCTTCAAATGACTCCAATATGGAAACAAGAAGACCAGGGCAGCTCTTTGCTGAAAAAACATTTATAAGAAAACCTTTTTCCAAGGTTTCTACTGTAACCTGTTTATGTCCATCCAGAAAATGCAATTCAATTTCAATCAATATTTTTTTAAAGATTCACAAGACCTTGGAAACTAACACAAACATATATATTAGAGTCAATTGCAGGGTACATTGAGAGGAGGCTTAAGAAAATACCGCAGGCAAAGTATCATGGTCACTTGAAGTTTGTGCATTGGCTAGATCTTGATTCAGTCTTTCTACTTTTTGCTTTAACTCTTCGATATACTTTGATGCATCGATTATGATAGATGTTTTGTTTAGCTGCCACCAACCCAGTAAAAGCACAAGAACTGTTAGATAATTTACTTTCTCAAATACAGCGCCATGTAATTGATAAGTAAAGGAATATGCATAGGTTAATAAGATAACTGATGTATTAAATTAAGGATCATTAATATTTCAATAATATATATTTAACAATCTTCATTTTAATCAGTTTGTTTTTCAATTTTTCTACCCAGTTAGGAGAATGATATTGTACAATACATAGAAGAGAATAAAGATATGGATAGCATGAACTACTTTGTGGAACATTTAAGTGACTCTGATATGAATGAATATTTCAACTAACTAAAAAAGAACAAAAATAGGAATTGGAACAGAAGGGAGAAGAACAATGCTGACTGAATAGGGAATTGCCATGGTTGATTTCCCTGAGACTATTCA
Organism: Pachyrhizus erosus; assembly: GCA_026544285.1. Classification (NCBI taxonomy): domain Eukaryota; kingdom Viridiplantae; phylum Streptophyta; class Magnoliopsida; order Fabales; family Fabaceae; genus Pachyrhizus; species Pachyrhizus erosus. The sequence goes on along the minus strand of JAMLFT010001146.1, from coordinate 27,111 downwards.
TAGAGAAAATAAATGAAACGAAAGATATATATATATATATATATATAAGAAAATAATGCAGGAAATTACGGCATGAGAGTTGGTAATAGAACGAAGAAGTTGCAACTTCTCATGCAGTGCTACTCTCTGTTGCTCTCTAGAAACCATTTTGTGCTCTCTTTTCCTCTCTAAGTGATCGTTCATTCGTTCTGGCCTAGCTTTCTCTTTTTTGTGATGCTTAATTTTCTGTGGTCTTTTAAAAGAGGGGATGGGCTCTCAAATCTATATGATGTTCTGTTAGGAATCTCACATGATTATATATTTGTCTCAGTTTCTTCACAAACAAATACCGCATAGATTCTCACTGAACTTCCACAAATACCCTTTTGCTATATAATATATTTTAGAATTTCCTACTTAATTTGCCTATTTTTGAAGAATTATTTTTACTTCCTTTCGCTGAGAATTGATTTATTGACGTGAGTGCAAGTTTAAGTCACTAAAGTGTGTTATGAGTCAACTATAAGAAGATTATTTACGGATCATATTCAGCTTCAATACTTTCATTTTACACGTGTATAATTGATTACATATTCATAATTTAATTACAAAGATGTTGACGAGAAATTAAATTTGGAATATGTAGCATGATTAAATTGTGAGTTGAAGAGAATCGGAGAAGAGAGGAATCATGAGCTTGTGAGTGAAAATTGGCCATCGAAAGAAGTGAAGGAGAAGCAACAAACAAATCAAAGGATGTTTCCTTCTGGTTTTGGAATGCCTCCAAACACTCCTCACGGGGAATTTTTTAGACTCTCCTCTCGCGCGATCTCTCTTCTATCACCAACAATGAAACTTTGTCCTCTTTTCCTTCTCTCTCCACACGAGCCATCCTACCCTTTTCATATGAGCATTGTAACGCTCTTTCATTTTCCTTTCCCTCGTGAAAGTGAAATTTAGATGATAGTATTGAATTCCGATTGAGTTGGTAGGTAAATAAATAAATAAAGCCTAATATATATATATATATAATCTCAGTAATATATACTTTTATGATTTTGGTTTCAATAATTATTTTTGTTTGGTTTCTATTCCTACCTTTTTTTAATGATGATGTCAACATGACATCATGATGATACTATAAAACACTACATTATCAAACAATGATGTTATTAAGTGTCACATCAATAAAAATGAATAATTAAAATGTCACATTATCAAATGATTATATCATGAGGGACTAAAAACAAAAGTTACACGTTTATAAGTATTAAAAATAAATAAATAAATAAATAAATAAATATATGTATTAAGATTAAAAATAAAAATAACATATTTATAGGAATGAAAAAGATATTTAAATATTAAACTGAATATTTACTTTTATATACTCTCACATGTCACACACTTAACACCTTCAAGTTTATGCAAATTCTAACTATGAAAATCTAATCACAAAAGTTCTCATACTAAAAAAATTTAATAATGAATGTTAGACTAAAATGTTTCAAATTTCTTGCATTTGAACTACTATATCATGATTTTACAAATTCTTACTATAAAGATGACCTATGATGTGCCATTCTTTCTTAGATATTACTCTTGATATCACCACATTTAACTAACCATGAGTAAAAATTAATTTTTGTAATAATAGTCCAACATGTGAAAAAACTATCTTTAAGTCTCATTAATTGTCATTGCAAAACATATAAAAAGAGAATATTTTCTTCTTTAAAATTTAAGTGGAAATCCGAGATCAAAAGGAACCAAATTCATTCTAGGAATGTAAATTTTGTCTCCAATATTTTTTTTTTTTACAATTATCACAATAGTTCCTATAACATTTTTGCACAATTCATTCACTAATAACCTCAATCCATTACACAATCTATTTACTTAATCAATGTTCCTCATCAACATGACTAGAACTTCAATCTTAAGTCTCAATTTATGATTTGGAATTTCTAAACATTTGATGTCATTTAAATTTATTTTTTTTATAAACCAATCAACTTGAATTTTACAATCTTCATCTACTTGGACAATGGAATATGAGCTGAGATATTTAGTGTCAACACCTGAATTCATAAATAGGATAAAACCATTAACAATTTCAACAACATCAAGAGTTGGAGCTACAATTGCCCTTCTTTCAAAAAATGTACACTCAACCGATGAAAGTGATGAATTTTCAAAATCCTTAATGAGCAAGTCTTTAGGAATTCTAATATTACTTTCCCCAAATTCATTAGATTGCTTAATTTCATTTCCTATTCCAAGAATCCAATATGCAAAATTTTAGATTTCATGCATTTATTCATTTGATGTTATAGTTCCTAACCTCATGTTGATGGTTAATTTCAAAACTTTGCATTTGATCCATAATGGTGATGAATTTACTGTAGTTGACACTACGTCATGTTTAGAACCCTTATAACAAATAATATTTTTCTAAAGTCCTCCCAAACACCATTGTTTTTCCTCCAAACGATTTATTAAAGTTTTTTTCATTTTGCAATCTAATAATGTTTCTTAAAGTTCAACCAAAAACCTCAAAACACATCTTGTTTAACATAGGAGTTTTATCCTAAATTATCAATTTTGCATGCAACAATAATTTAGCTTTAAGACTTCCTTGTTTTATATTGCAACTAGAATCTTCATTTATAATTAATGGGATGTAGAACAATGAATGTATAATCTTATCTATTGGAAGAAGTAAAGAGACAATTTCACTAAAATTACATTTAAAACAATCATACCTTTTGATATGCAAATAATGTTTTTTAAACATGTTTTCCTAGTTTCACCATATCCATATAAGAAGAAACCACCAAAATTCAACATAACAACTACCATAATTTAGTCATAAACAATCCTTTATTATGATGTTAATGAACTCAAAAGAGACAAATAAATTCTCGCTTGTTATTCTTTATCATAATTCAATTTATTAGCCAACAATTTGTTATGATAATGATGATCATTGTTGTAATATGGAGAAGACATTGAATCAAAATTCTTAAAAGATCTATTATTTATTAAAAACAATTTGTCCAATTTGATAAAACATAAATTCTTCAACTCTTCTTTAGGTATTTGAAGATTTGTATATGATATCAACATTTATAAAATTATAAATATAAAATGAAAATGGTAAAAAAAAAATGAAATAAATTATAAAGACCAAAATATATAATATAATTTGATCAATGAATAATACTTGAAATATTTAATATATTCCTTATTTCATAAAAATTTCATCACTCAGCAACTTCCATGTGGTATTGCATACAAATAATGGTCTTGGCATTGAGTTTATTACCAATAAAGTAAAAAATTACCTTCTCAGTTGATATCTGGACACAATTTCACTTGCCTCTTCAATTACACATATGAATTCTCTATCATCATTTAATAATCAAAGTGCGCAACATGCTTCTTGAAAAGTCTTGTATGTTATTCCATTGATTGTTCTGGATGTGCATCCTTTTTTAACACTTAGTAAAATTCTTATGTAAAACAACTCCCTAGTGTATGGGAAAACACAATCCTTATTTCTTTGGTTGTCATTCCCTAGCATCTTTGTCACAAACAAATTCACTTGGAAAATCAACATACACTAACTTCTTTCCTTCAAATTTTTTGTTTGCCTCAAATTAAACCAAGAACATATTTTTGAGATTTTTATTTCTTTGCAAGATTGATTCAATGTTGTCATCATTTATAAAATTAACAGCCTGTTATTTGGAAGACCAAATGAAATTCATTGAACCGAAGATCATCTATGATGAATGTCAAATGATAAGATCCTCTAAACAACTTCACAAGGATCTTGATACTTGCAATCCTAATATTGCTTGATTTCGTCTACCTGACTTTCTTGTTTGGATTTTTTTAAAATCTCAATTATAGCTCTATTTAGTACTTTGTTGACATATTTAAACAAGTATTTTATAGAGTTGACAGTACTTCATGTTTACATGAGCTTGATAGCTCATTAAAAGACAATGATTATAAGGAACCACAAATCTATTGTTTAATCATTTTCTTTAAAACAAATAACCTATTGTCACACATTTTATAACTAGGATATCCATTTTCTTCAATAATTTTTGGAACAATAAAAAGGTTTTAGATAACACCTGTAGCACTTTCCATTTTGTATGCATGGGGATTTCAAGTTTGCTAGACCACATGACTGATGTATCACAAAGTTTGATAGAACTGCTGATAATTTTGGATATAAGGTGGGATTAGGAAGTTCTGCAAATATAAATTTGTCAATATTTATTCATGTTGTCAACTTGTTTTTAACACTCACTCACAATAAAACATGAGCATGAGGAAGCCCTCTCTTTTGAAACTCAATTGTATATGTTCCTACGAGAATAAAAAGTAATATAAAAAAGTTAATTATATCTTTAATACAAAAAAGTAAAATTCATAATTAAAAATAATTATAGCAAATATTTCACCTACAATAATGAGTCCAAAAATTTATTTCTTTTTAAAATCTACAATCAAGCTATCAAACCTTATTTTAAATACTCAACAAACAATGTATAATCTATCATTTGCTGTTAAACCCTTTGAACTCACAAAACTTTAGGTTTTCTCCAATTTGTATTATATGTTATGGTGATAAACAAATATGGATAACCAAATCTTTTACAAATTGTCATCGTATCTTGACAATTGTTAAAGATATACCTCATGTCACTTGTGAAAGAAGTTGGTAATGTAACACGTTTTTCTATAAAAGTTGGATTAATTTCTCCTCTAACTATAGCTTCTTGAAGTTTATAAAGCAAATCAAATTTAATAGTCTTTTGATTCATTCATATAAATTTCATCTTTGAGATTTTATCATTGTGTAACAATCTACAACAACTTGATTAAACAACCTGCTAGTCTTAACAATGTTATCATACTTTACACGCCTATCTTAAATTCAAAAGGCCATGAATTCTGGTTATTTTTTACTTATTTATTATTATTTATAATTTTATAAATTACTATTCATAAATAATTTAATTTATATACTTTGGAATCAATTTATTTAATGATAATTACACTAATTACCTATTTAGAAAAATAAATGATAATTTATTAGTCATAAATTATAAATTATTAGACATAAATTATTACAGTTACTCTTATTTAATATTACTTAAACTTATTAAAATCATAAATATTTGTCTTTTTTATTTCTTTCAATTTAAATTAATTTAATTCATCTTATTTGCTTAATTTTTGTAACATCCCTTTTTATTACTTATAATTTTAGAAATAAAATAAATTCAGAGTTATATTGCAGATAAAACTTATATCTCAACTAATCTGGAAAATTACAATTTAACTACAATTGTCTCATTATAAAACTTCCATTCCAAGTTCTCATTTCATAATATACATAAAGTATAAAAAGTCATACACTATTTAAATGTTGTGATACAAATACTAAAAACAAAAGCCCTTTTTCTAACTTGATTTAATCTAATCAAACACTTTAGATGGATCTTCTTCATATATTAATTCCTCTCTGTGATTTACATTGCCAACTTGAATTGACCCCATTGAGGACTGTAGAGGTTGAGGAGTTGCTGATCTCCTTCGGTTAGCTAGTACATTTAGGAATATGGGTGGTGGAGTTTGAGAAAGAACAATTGGTAAGTCTACATGATGAAACTGTCATGGTACTACTATGTTGGTAGGTCAAAATGCAAAGTGGACGTACTCGATAAAGGTATCATCACCCTGGACCCTATATCTTGTCGTAGGTCCATCTTCCTTCTAAGGGTAGAATGGTCAGGTAAAAGAGTGACTAAAACTCGTTTGTCATGTTTGATCTGTAAGAGAGGGGGATTATAGGAATGAGCCATCAATTCAGAGACATACATAGGATAAAGGATAGTCTTTATCGAACGTAACTCTCACCTCATTGTCTGTGTCTAAATAACTTTTTTAATCGTTCTTAGGCTCTTTGTTGCCTCCTACACTATTAACTTCGGGAGGACTTACACGCACGTATCTTTAATATCCAATTTACAACTTTTGGTTGACGATTGAAAGTACATACCATGTCTGGTACTTGATTCAGGATACTCTCAACCGAATTTTGATAATGTTTCGCTTTGTCGGGGACGTGAAGCCGATTTTGTGACACCCTCTTTTCTCCAAGCGGTTCACAACTTGACACCTTATCTACCCACAAGGTCTCACCAAAGCCTACATAAATTCCTCAGGTACCTTCTGTAGTCAACCATTGCATCCTTCATCTTAAATTCTCACTCAATAGGGTTTTCCGTTGGATCTTTCTTCCTTATTTTTACCATCACCTCTACTATTTCTTTTTCACAGTGGTACTGTTGGCATGTCAGGATTTAATATATATTATTCATTATTCATCATAATCATTATAGATTGTACCTTCATTGTCTGAACAAATTTTAGTTCGTCAACTATCCTAGGGTTATTCAAGAAATATTGTCTCTAATTGACAGCTAACAAGTATATCTGCTTTCCATAGATAGTAAAATCCTTTAACCGTATTGATATCATCAATATAATACATTCTAATACATAATTAGTGATTCACAATAATTATCCACACCTGTTATATTCAAGTAATAAGGTAGGGGTATTTTAGTATTTTTACAAATTATGTTTTTCTAAGACTTTCTCTTAACGTTTCTATCAAAATTACTTGGTATGAAGGTTTCTAGTACCTTCCAAGTAGTTTTCTGAATTCAAGCAACCAATTGAGAATTAAAATTAAATTTTTGTAAAGTAGGGGCATTTTGGTCATTTTGAATTTATTTGCTTTTTTTAAAAAATATTTTAATCCAAATTTCCTGGAAAATTTATAATACTAATTAGAATAAATTAGATCATGTTTCCTGAGATTAGAAAGACTTAGAAATGATCAAATACTCATTTTTAGATCCTAGGGGTATTTTGGTCATTTTGTGAAATTTTACCCTTTTAATTATCTTCTTCAGATTTTTCCACTAAGTTTTCAATTTAGATACTATTTATGACAACAAGATATTTAGTCTATTTTCTAAAATTTAAATTGGCTTAAAAAGGGGTACAAATACTTACATTTAGATTTAGGAACAAAACGATCAAATTAAAAGTATACTTTTATTTTTAAGGATTTTGAAATTTTCAAAGTGGCATTAGAGTTCTAGATATGTTTCTAAAACAAATTCTAATATTTAATTTTAGGATTTTGATTCAAAATAGATCAAAACTAAAATTTCTCTTCTAGGGGTATTTTTGGAATAATTTAAGTAATTTAGTTTTTGTCAAATTTTATAAGAAAGATTTAGTTTATAATTTTAAAAGTTTTATAAATATTCTTAAATGAACAGATACATAAATGAAATAATAGAAAACAAAATTGTTTTTAATTTTGTTTGTTATCTGCACACCCCTTCTTCCTATAATTGTTATTCACACCCCCTTTCATCTTCTTCCTTGGTTCAGTTTTGAACCAAAGGGGTTCAAAATTGGGGTTTTTTTCTTCTGAGTTAATTTTGAACAATTAAAGGTACCAACAGCTTCACCATACAATTCTAAATATAAATACAACAAGAATTTAAATAATTAACAACTCCTCTTACCTCAATTGAAGTTTTCTCAATTTGTTAATGACAAAGCTCTGTAATCTCTATGAAATCATGATTCCTTGCATTTTTCATTAAATTTCTTCAACAGAAAGGTTCACTAGGTGATTTCGAATCTATTGGGACAAGTTTGAGACAATTTGGTGAAGAAACGAAGGATAATTTGTAAGTTGAAGTTTCTGTAATTTGTTCCAATTTTGAACCTTGTCACAACTTATATAGACCTCCGTGGGCCTCCTTTCTTCATGGTGAAGCATCCCTAGGCTTGGGCGGTGGTAGGGTAGCCTTTGCAAGGTATGGGGAAGCTTAGAGAGGGGTTCCCAGCTTTTGAAAAAAAAAAGTCTCGAGGTTAGGGGTGATGAAGGTGCTTTCATGATGGTTTAGTGTTTTAATGAAAGGTCAACTAGATTTTAATTCATAAAAATAACAACAATGGACCTAGGGATCAAATGGCAATCTCTGCTCTTCCATTCTCTCTCCGTCCTAAAGGTCACACTTTCAAATCTTGGCTCCAAGCCTTTTTTTCTTTTCGCGTTTTATTTTTCTTAACTAACCCAATGCTTTTATTATTTGTACATTTTATTTTCTTTATATGCTACCCTACCTAGGAAGCTTAGTTGACAAAGTGTTGGCTTCCTTTTTCTCTCATTAAGGTTACGGGTTCAACCCTTCCCAATGCCCTTCTTCCTTTCCCCTTTTCCTTTTATTATTTTCCTTTTATATTTTTATTTCTTTATTTTCTGTCTTTCATTTTTTTATAAATTCTATTTTATATTTTTAAAATCCTTCAAAAATCTTATAATTTTATTTATATTTTCTTCTACTAGAATAAATTTTCTTTTTCTTAAAAATCTATTTTATTTTGATGACAAATAATTTATTTTGTCTTAAAAATAATTATTTAATATGTTCTTTTAACTCGTAAAAACTTATTTTTAATTTTCTTTTAATTTCTATTTTATCTTTTTAAATTCTATAAAAAGTCTATAATTCATCTTATATTTTTCTTCTACTGAATTTAAATTTTCTTTCTTTTATAAAAACTATTTATCTTGATTAAAATTAATTTAAAACATATTTATTTACTTACTTATTTAATTCTAAAAATTTATTTTTAACTTTTGAAAATTCCTTTATGATTCTAATTCTGATTCTTTCTAGTTTTATTCTTTTCTTGATTCTCTTAGGATTTAATTTCTAAAAATTTATATTTTTCACTCTTTAAGTTTCTATTATCTTACTAATTAAAATTTTATCTCCTTTCTTTCTTTCCTAAACAATATACATTAGTTAATAATTTCTTTTATTTTTTTTAGAATTAGATTACTAGATAATTTTAAATCAAAGATAGACAGATGATATGTTCTAGAAATATATTATTAGTATATTGCAAAATTTTGGATGTTATAATTTTCATTTTGAAAACTTTTAAATTTAAAAAGTTGATTTGCTTGAAAATTTGATATTTATTTAATTTTTAAAATTTTTATTTATGCAAACTAATTGTTAACATATATAATAAATTTAAAGTAGATATAATTTAGATCAAATTACCATTAATTGAATTTAGGTCAAATTTTATGCTTATCTTTCATTTATTGTGTTTTTATATTAAATTTAAAAATTTGATTTGCTTATGAAAATTTGATATTTTTTTAATTTTTAAAGCCTTAATTTATGCAACCTAATTGGTAACAGGTATAATCAAGTTAAAGTAGATATAATATGAATCAAACTATCATTAATTTAAATTTTGGTTGAATTTTATACTAATATTTTGTTTATTATGTTTTTATTTAAAAATTTTATACTTATCTTTTGTTTATTATGTATCAAAGAAATCATTGCATAAGGAAATGACACATGTCCTAAATTATATTGATGATCTTACGTGTCAAAGGTTCTAGAAGAGTTAATCTTCAATTTTTATAATTATAGATAACATTATCATTAATGATGTGAAAATTTTGATGAAATCATCTTTTATTGATATGACACTTAATGATGTGGTGCTTAGTAACATCATCATGACTTTAGTATGATGTCATCAATCTTAGCTATGTTAATTTTTAGTAACACAAAACAATGAAAGGGACTAATAGATGTATAGAAAGATAAGAAGAAAAGTCAAACAAAAAAATATGAAAACTAAAACTATAAAATAATGTAATATATATATATATATATATATATATATATATAGATTAAAAATATATTTAAGTTATAAATAAATTTTAATTTTATTAAATTAGGTTAGAATGTCAAGTTTTTCTTTTGTTAAGCTAAATCAATTTCACTAAATTAAGATTTGGTTGATTTAAATTCTTTTAACAAAATTTATTATATAATGTTATTTTGTATTTGATTTAAAAATGATTAACATATAATTATTCATTTAAAAAATAAATATTATATATATTAGGTTAAGATTAAAAAAATCATGTCTAAAAGGTTGATTATCTAAAAGGTTGTTTTGAGTGATTTTTAGTATAAAGTTCCCAAAATTTTTAAAACACAACAATATTTTTGTTTTTAAATTTTAGTTTTAATTTTTTTTCAATTTGTAGTTTTAAAATATATTTATTTTTTAAAAAAGTTATATTATTAAAATTATTGTAATGATTTTTTTTGTGATACCGATACTTATAACAATACGACAATGATAGTAATAATAGGAGTGACAATGACAATAATGATGAAGTGGTGACAAAAATTTTTATTGTCAAATATAGTGAAATTGTATATTTTTTTAAACTAAAAATTAAATTTATAAATATATTTTTTAGTATTAAAAATAAATATAAAAATATTTTAAAAATGATAAAAACTATTTTAATTTTATTTTATTAAATATATTTTATTTTAAAAATTATATTTAAAATTCAAAAATAGAAAACTCACACCTACTTCAAAACATTCTCTAACTCAACTTAATTTTTACATTAGTTTAAAATTGGTCGAATGTTAAGGTCAAATTATCTTATTAAATGGTACGGCTTACATGCTACACATAGCTGGTTAGATACCATGCATGTATTGTGGAATTCCTGCAAAAATATCATCTTCCATTATGTAGAGACCAATTTAGTAATAATGGAAAATATTTTGCGAACGTTAACGTGAGATAACAAAAAAATTATCCTTTTTAAATTTCAAGTTGTATTTTTTAAAGTGTATATATGAAAAGGGTAAAAAAATATAATTAAAACTAGAATATTAACATTAATATATATATATATATATATATATAACTTGTGGGGTACTCTACACACAAGTTATTTTATGTAGATTTTTGATAAATATAGAATTTGTATTATATACCAATACTGAAATGGGTGCTTCCAATTTTATGTAGTAATTTTATTTCTCTTCCACTTCATTTTTTTTATTATATTATTTATTACATTTTTTTTATTTTTTTATTTCTCTTTTTCATTATTTTTCTTACTTTTTTGTATCTTATCTTCATTCTACCTCTGCACCAAAAATATGGTACACGAATATCTTTTATCATTCTTGCTTTTAGCTCCATTGCTGAATAAATAAAAAGCCTGGTGTAATAATTGTGTACACATGGCTTCTAGAGAATAAGTTACTTAATGTAGTGAAAAAATCATTGTGTTTCTAATAATTCTTTATTTTATATTATATGGGGTGGTGTGAAAGAATAAATCTGAAATTTATAAATAATCCGCTAATAATCATAACCAATGTCTTATATGTTTACTTATTTAACTGACCATATTAATTAATTAAACATATATATCAAATTTCATGATGAACAAGGAAAATAATATTTACCATCAATTTATTAATTATGTTTTTTAAACTATAAAGTGCAATCCTGTTTAAACGTTTTGCTTTGTTGAAACAAAACAACACTTCTAACTCACTATGGTGTTGTAGGTCTTGAATCGAAAGGATGGTAGAGGGAAAGACGTGGAAACTGACAAATATGCATCTAGATATTACATGCGTGTGCTTTGATACAATATTTTTTAAATTCTTAGTTTTCACTTATCCTAATTAAGCCAACAACATTGCATTTTAATCAAGAAATTCTTTAACATACATCAATATTATCGTGAATAAATATGTTTGTGAAAGGCAACCTGCTCCCTTAATAATTTAGGTATAATTATATGGTTAATATTATAACTACATGTTTATAAAAAAAAATGAATATTGATTTATTTCATTATAATTTTAACACAAGCAAACCACCGAGTTCATCCTTGAAGTATTATAATTTTTCTTTACTGGTTCTTAAAGTAAAAATTATTTATGTAGTTTTCAAAATATTAAAAATATGTTAATTAAATAATCTCCCAAATATTTTTAAAAAAACTATGCGTAAACTTTACTGAAACATATAACTATAATGTATATAAAGGGATTACAATTAAATAGTCTTATTACTTTAGATACTACTTAAGAGAAAAGATAACAATTCAGAGATAAAATTAATGCTTTATTTCTTTTAACACGTTAAACTTGTTTAATTTTTATGCTTTGAAATATATATATGCGTGTGTTTTTTGAAAAGTGATTAACATTACGTATTAAAAATTCCTCGGAGATATAGGTTTGTGACTCATAATAGTCCCGTTTGACTTGATTAATGTTGAATGTGATGTTCAGGATGATACTTTATATTAATTGGTGGTTATAAAAGTTTTCTTTTGGCATAATAATTAATGATAATAAAGTTTAAACTTAAAGTTTATAATGCAATGCAAAGTCAATTTCCCAAAACATGTTAGGTAAAAACCCCTGACAAATGCTTAACGAGGATGAACATGTATTGGGAAGCATCTTGTATGAATTGAATTATATATATAGATGAAGATGTCTACATGCATGTACACAGATATAATGACACTGATCTAGATCATATCATATGTATTTTGTATTTAGAGCTGTTGCTTCCAGTATTGTCACCATTCCCCAAGGACAAATCACGTACCCACCTATATTCACATGTTTGTCCATTAATCATCACAAGAAAACAATATCCTCCATATATATACCCTGCTCCTTCCTTGTTTATTGCCTTCCATAAAAGTATTTGTTGCTGCTCTGAACCTCCTAAAGTACTCTTTCAGATCCATAATGTTCCTCTAGGTTTTCCTGTGATCCTGTTTTCAGAATTATTTTAATTAAGTTTTGGAAATATTATTATTTTTCGAGTTGGCCACATTTTGAGTTTTCAAAAGATCGTTTATTTAGAAATTAACCTTTTTTTTAGTTAGTATGTTCAAGTTATCAACGTTTCGATAAAAGGTCGGTTTTGAATTCAATGATAAAAAGTTAGATAGTCAAGACTAGTAAAGAAAAATTACTAACGACGAAGACTTTAAAGATCTCAAGAGAATTATTTCAGGATGACTATGTCACATGCCAGTTATTAGTAGTATCAAAATTCCTCAAACCTAGTTGTTAAATCTCATATAATTGATCTTAGACTTTTCTATATGTATTGTATTCCTCAACCGCTAGAGTCAGGAGTCTTTAATAGAAAACTTTGTAGCGATTTTTTTTTCTTTGTTCAGACACATTACACTAAATTCTTATAACATCTGCACACTAAATATCAATCATCACTGTTGATTTAAAGGGTAACATGTATATGTTCACCAAAGTTTAATTATTGAAGTCTCTTTTTTCATTTGGATTAATTCTAGTCTTCTTTTACTTTTCAATTTACAGTGCAAATTGTCTTTGCAATTGAAGCCCTTTAATAACCTACTTTCACTTTTATAATCCCACTTTACTTTTCAAGTTTTACTTCATTTTTCAGTTATTCAAATTAAGTTATAATAAGAAGTATCACTTTATCTTAAAATGGATTGATTTAATAAAAAAGAATTAGTTAATAATAAATAGAAGACTTATATACTTTTTGATTGAAAAAAGAAACTGACTTCTTGAATATTTTATTTCAAGCATTGCATCTTCATTCTCATTCAATTTATTTAAGATTTGATTATTGTATTTGAGTATAAGTACTTGTTAAAAATCACAAAGTCGTAGTCATTCTTAAATTTGATTTAAATCAATCGAGTAATGAAACTTATTCATTAATTAAGATTTTGATCGAAAATATTTAAATTGAGATTTTAGTTTGATTCATGTCATCAAATTAAAAACACAATGCTGGTGATTTGTTAAAAGGATCCACAATTGGCAATTGATTCTAAATGTTCCACAAACAAAAATATATTTATTATTAGAATTATTGTGAAAAGTTATCTTATTTGACCAGAAATACTCAAATTGAAGCAATCGTTTCTTGCATGGGTGCTAGGCGATAGGACTTTCTAAGTAGGTTTATTGTTTTGTTAAATTGTGCTCTTAAAATTAACTTATTTTAAAGAATTATATAAAAGAAGCATATTATCTACTTATCAGGGTGCAACTTCTTAAACAAAATTTTATATATCAATATATTAATACGAACTCTTACCAGTGGTTCATTTTTCTCTTAAGTCTCTTTTACCAGTGGTTTCACGTATTAAAGCATTGCTAATCTACCAAATATAACAATGCAAGGGTCATTAAAGAATAACGTTAAAATAGACAAAGTAACAACAAGAGACTGATTTCAACATCTTCATGTTTGTATTTATTTATTAACACTTGCTTTGTTTATGTAAGTGATAATTAGGGAAGATTATTCTCCTTAAATAATAAGATTTTATATTCAAATCTTCATCGTAGAGAAATCAAATGCTACGAGAGCTTACCAAGTAATAGGTTTAAGTGGTACTCACTTAATTTCTCTAAGCAAGAGTTCGAATTTAAATCTTTGTATAGAAAAAATTCATACTAAGAGAATAAGTATCACCATATGTTATAAATGTTTTTGACTTAAATAGAATTGTTTTCTATGAATGATATTTGTTTAAGTTAAAAAAAAATGCTTTGATAATTTTATCTCTTAATCTTGTTCAGTTTGAATTGTTTGAGATTTAAATTGATTTGAAAAAGATGAGAAATCAAATTATTTTTAAAATAATTTAATTTAATTTTATTTTTATAAAATTTAATAATTATATAAGTAATTAATTTTAATTAATAGATTTAAAAAATGAATGATAAGAATAAAAATATCAAAACACTACTATAAGTGCACCATATTCAAGCTTTGGTTGTTATTTTTTTAATAATTATGTTTTTTTATATATAAAAGGTAGACTTGGATATATATTAATTGAAGTTTTTTTCCTTTGGCATTAAGATCCATTAAGAACACAGGAGTGGTATGCTAATTTGTTGTTCATTTAAATTTTATTACACATGCATAGATTTTGTTGTTGTTAAAGACATACGCACTTATTTTCAAAAAAGTAAAAGGGTATATATACATTGTATTGATTATTTAATATATACTGTTATATTTATAATTTTATTAATTTTATCATAAAATTAAAATTTAAAAAGTTGAAATTTTATGCTATTGTTTTAAAACTACAAAGACGATCCGTAGATAGTTGGCAACATTGAATAATAACAAAATTTTCTTTTTTTTAATCTCTGAAAATATGATGATTTTTAATTTTATTCCTTACAAAAAAATTGTTCATTTTTAGTTCATACATTTAATAAACAGTTATTTATATTTTTTTATCCCTATTTTTTTAGAAATTTTATTTTTAATTCTTAAATAAAAATTTTAACATTTTTTTCTTTATTACTTTTCTTTGTTAATAGGTTTCCTATGTGTTTGGTTTGGCATCTTAACAGCCATGGTTACCTAAACTTTCACGTCCAATTCATTATATTATGCGAAAGCAACTTATAGTGCTTAAGGAATTATACGAGACCAAGATGACATTATCGCACATCTAAACAAAGAATTAATTTTTAGTATTATTTAATAACATTAATTCATAACATAATATAAGTATTTGATAATTTATTAATTTATCATTTTATCAAAAATTTAACAAAAATTTTATATATAATTTTTAATATATTATATTTTTATTTTTTTATTAATTAGTCTTGTATCATTAATTAATATAAATATATAAAATATTAAAACATATTTTATATAAAAAATTATATATAATTATTTTATTAAATTTTTTGATATAATAAGTCATTAAATTGTTAATGTACTTATCATTATCAATTTATGTTATTATTTGATAATAAAAATTAAAAAAATTAACAAAGAAAAAATATAAGAAGTAAAAATAAAAAAATATTATTTAAAAATTAAAAGTAAAATTTGTAAAAAAAATTAGAAACTAAAAAATAATCAATCTTTTAATAAATTCCATGTTTTTAATTCATAATAAATAATTAAAAACCACTTTATTTTATTAAATATAAGGGATATAAATTAATATTTTTTACAAAAATAACAATAGAAATATTTATATATTTTTAAAGGAGTTTAATTTATGTACTAATAATATCCAACTAATAGAAAATCATGTTAAAAATGAATTTAAGATATTCATTATAAAAGTTGAAAAAATTATACATATATGACTGTTTTTAATTGATATTTGAGAGTGTAAGGATTATTTACACTATTGATGTGTGTGTATATATATATATATATATATAATCCTTGTTTTTCTGAGTTGAATGAACTCCAATTTGATGGTATCAGGAAAATGTGGGAAAGGTACAAAATCATACAGGTAAGCAATTTGTCTTGAGTCGTCATGAGTCGTCATGAGTCTGTCAAAGTATATCCAGCAAACTTTATGTACTTTGGGTGCGTTCATTTCAATCAAAATCGTATTATTCTCTGGCTTTGGCTCAGAAATCAATAATAATATATCAAAATAGAGTTAATCACTATGGAGTATATAGACATGGAATCCATGATATGTTGCTAATCTACCAACTAAAGAATTATCACCTAAAGTGCTTTATAATCATGTATAGTTTATGTTAACATTTGCCCTTTTTCTTTATTATATAATTTTGTGTCCGTTGTTATGTAAATTTTTTATTTTAAAATCCCATAAAATTTGGATTATATATTCATTTAGGAAATGTTACTTATTATAATACATAAGAAATGTTTATTTTTTAAAGACAAGAGATTAAATTATTTTAAAAATAATTTTAAATTAAATTATTAAACAAAATTATAATGAATAATTAATTTTAATTATTTTTTATCGATAAATATTAGTTATTAAATTATTAATTTTTTATATATAAAAAACTGTTAGTTTTTATTAATAGGAATTATGAACTCATGACCTTTCATCTTTCTCCAACTTTCGTCTTTAACTATCAAATTAAACTTATATTTCACAATTAATTTTAATTATTAAATTTAAAGAAAATGGATTATGATAAGTTATATTTTTTTTTAATATTATTACCATGATTCATATTTAATATTTTTTAAGTGACTGTATCAAGTTTGAATTTACAAATTATAATGATATTTGATTATCAAAATAAATATTATCATTGATAATATATGAATTAAATGAAAGAATGTTAAAACGCAAGATATGTGAAAATGAATGTGACTTGATATTGTCAATATAGAATTTAATAAATGAATAATTGTTACAATTTTATATTATTGGTTATTAACGGAGAAGAAAATATAGGAATAATCATAATTTTACATTTTATGAAAAGGTTTTTTGTTTTTTTATAAAAGTTTGTGATGTTTTATTTATTCACAATATTTAGAAGAGTCTATAACTAGAAAAACTCTCTCTCTCTCTCTTTTTTCTAGATATTTATTTTTCTAGTGCGAGATTTAGGTGCTAGATATTTTGCTTGTAATGAGTTATAGAAGTTGATAGCATTGGCTCTAAGTGGAGGTAGGCTTTCACATTATTTTTTTTCTTGTTAATGGACTAAGGTCTTACATTATTTAAAGCCTTTTCAATTCATGTACATATATGTTAGTGCTGTATAAGATTTTTTTTGAATCACGTTGTATTGATACAAAATATTCACTATATTTTTTAATGATTAATTTTTATGAAAAAATATAACTAATTATTTTTAATTGGTCTTTTGTTTATTTTTTTAATTATTTTTCACAAAATTTAAATTTAAAATCTTAATTAAAAGATCCAAACTTAGTACTATTTTTACTAAAAGTAAATTAATTAATATTTTGTATGATGAGCCAATTTTACATCTATTTTGTTTCTATTAATCATTGTATAAAATTTAAGATGTGGACTTAATTTTAACAATAAGAAAGCTACGAAACTAAATGATAGTAATTATAACTAAGAGGACCAAAATGCAATAACAACGTTGCAGGAATTAATTTTCAAAAAGGATATTTTTTTTATAAAAAAAAATACAAAATAAACAGAAAAGTGCGAAGAAATAAAAGAGGGGTATAATTTAATTCACCTTGGTTGAGAGCCAATGTGATCATGGGCTAAAACGACCCATTCATCTCAAGCCCAGCAAGTCTGGGTATAGCAGTAGCATCAGTAAATTCGGATGCACCCGACCCGGTTAACATATTCGGGTCTGGATCTTGTAGTGCCATCGGATTTTGATGAAAAACAGTGGGGGAGGGTGATGAGCTTCCGCAAAATGCTCGCCCTAGCAGCTCAGTTCTCTAATGTAATGTCCTCTCTAATCCTTATGTTTGCCTCTGTTCAATTTTAACCCTTTATTCTACGATCCATGTTTTTTAACTCTATTTATTTTTCATTTTACCCTTTTGTGCAGTATTTACGCAGAAGAAAAGTTGGGGTCAATCTGCGATCTCGTAATTTTTCATCACATAATGGCAAAGGTATGACCTTGTTTTTCTATCGGTAGTTTTGAGGGGGAACAATGTAAGTAATGACCAACTTACCTAGCTATGAAATCGTTCTGTTGAGAACGAGAAAGCCCTGAAATTGTAGGACTAATATATTTTAAATAAATAAATAATAACAAATTGAAACATGTAGTTGTATATTTAGTAGTAAATGGTAGGTACATAATACTGATTTTGGGGATATCTGGGATTAGATCATTAAGCCAAAATCTTGCACTATAAAATACAAAGAAAATGGCTTGCTTTTTTCATTCAATTTTTGGTTTCATTGTTTGAGCTGCAATTATGTCGCACGACTTCACTTGTAACTCCTTTGATTTCCAGATGAGTTAACTATCGAGGAAGAAGCTGAAAGAAAAGTTGGATGGCTATTGAAGACGATATTTTTTGGGACCGCAGGGGTAGCAGGATACCATTTCTTTCCTTATATGGGTATCAGCAACTGTGCTGCAACAGTTTTCAACTTGTAAAGTCTTCATTTGCTCTTGGTAGTTCTAGCCTGACAATGTTGTTAAAATACAAATTTTCAGGAGATAATTTGATGCAACAGTCTGTTTCACTTTTGCGTGTCAAGGATCCCTTGTTCAAAAGGATGGGAGCTTCTAGATTGGCTCGTTTTGCATTAGATGGTAAGTTTTTCTATCTGTCTTTTTTTTCATCAATTGCCTGCTATTGTTATTTTATGACCCATATTTCTTTGGCGCATGACATATATTGGAGCACTTTATGGTTTATTAGTTATTAGTCATTTGCACATTAGGGTGGTTGCTTTCTAGAAACAGATTCCTATTCTTGCAACAAGCATATTTTCATTATCCTTGTGCTTTCCACTAGTTACATTTAGTCATCTAGTATTAGTCTCAACTCATTCTTGAAATGAGAAAAATTACGATTGAAGGAGAGAGTTGATGAAAGATTTTGAACTTGGATAAGAATTTTAAATTGAAATTTTGTCTTGAACTGATAATGAAATAGTTACTGAGATTTTAATTGAGCTGTATTTGTTAGAGGTAAAGGCTGAAAGAGTTATCTTATAATATTTCCGTCACTAAGCACAGATATTGCAGTGATTCACAACTGAGTTCTTTTCTGTAAAAGGCAAATGTGAGATCTAGCTAGTTTGTACACTGCATAAATGGTTATTTATCTATAGTTTTTCAATGTATTGGTATCTCATGAAACTGATTAAGGATAAAACACGATGATTTATTATTTTCTAAAACCTTTTGTACCTGCATCAGTTGTTTATATTCAAATTTGTTTACCTTACTTTTGCTCACAAGATGAAAGAAGGAAGAAGATAGTTGAGATGGGTGGAGCTCAAGAACTCTTAAATATGTTAAGCATGGCTAAAGATGACCGCACACGGAAAGCAGCATTGCAGGCTCTTGATGCACTGTCACATTCGGGTAGAATCATGATTTTAAGTATTTTTTTTATGTGCTCTTTTATGCATCTTACTTGCCACTTCTTTTCTAAGTAGACATTTTTTTTTAAAAATATACTTATTATCATGCTGGTGGAGAGCTAGATTATCGAGACCAATATTACCTTTGTCGTTCTAAATAGTAAACCGGAAATGCTCAATCACTTACTAATTTTTTGTTAATTTATTTGTACAATATTCTAGCTGGAAATCAATTTTATGAGCAAAGTGTGATAAGAAGCTTAGAAAACTTTTACATGTTTCCAGTTTCTGTCATCCTTATCCAATAGATATGTTGGGCTTGTAAAGATGAAAAGAACATAAATGGTTTGTCCATTAATTTTGGGACTTTATATGTGCGGGAACTTATCTGTATTTTATATGATAATTATACCATATACTTTCCCTGTCAATCTATTGATTTTTAAGAATCCAGTTCAAATAATATTTGAGGTCGAAAGATAATGCATGCAACAGCACAATCAAAATAGTACTGCTAGTACTAGTCTTTTCTGTTTCCTTTTGATTGAGATAAAATACTTCGTTGTTATAGATGAAGCTCTTGCATCCTTGCATCATGCTGGGGCCATTTCAGTGATTAGGTCTGCACCAAATTCCCTTGAGGATGCAGAAGTTGAGAGATTCAAGTTGAGCTTGATGAAAAGGTTTCAAGATCTGAGATATGATGTGTCATCATGACTTGAGTTGCATGCCTCCTTTTGTTTTCTTTTGGTTGGTTGAAGCATGAAATATCATGATATGAAATATTAAGCTGGCAACCAAAGCATTTTTGGGCAAGAGTACTGGATATTACTGTGTATCCTTTGACTAAATCTAGTGGAAGTTTATAGTTTTATTGTCATTTTGTTTTTTTTCATTTGTCATGTGCGATTTGTCGCTCGTTGTTATGTCAATCTTAATAAAACGGAAAAAAATTATGAGTCAATTTATTTTTTTAAAATTTACATTATTTAGAAGATAAAAGATTACAACAAACTAGTAATGAATTGTGAGTGTTTGGAAACTGTAACTGTATACTTGGTTAACACTGCAAGATTAAACTTAAGTCATTTATGTGATTGATCATACAATGTCATTACTGAATGTGTGTGTAATTGCTACTAAAACATGAGCTTCATCTTTATACCTAGTAATTATATTGCTGCTGAAATTGTTATTTACATATGCCTCAACTCTCAATCGTATGTCATCAGGGTTATTGTTTAGGTTCAGCTGGTGGCTTGTGCATTTTATTCTGTTCGCATTCCTTTCTTCATTTGATGTTCTTTTATGAAAATATATTTGTTAAAGGAAAATCAATCAGCAGAAGATACATCCCCGAACAACTTCAGGGGGAACATCCTGCACCCAGTACCGTTGAAATTTTATGCCGATTCCAGCTTCTAGAATCATTATCCATCAGATCATGCACCCTAGTCAAATCCTCCACCACACCTGCCTGGCCAATTCCACTATTCAATTGTGATCAAAGACATTTATGATCCATTTATCTTACCAAGTTCTGACAGATGCACCATCTCCAATGTTTCAAAAGGACCCCTTCCTATCACTCACTTTCCACTTAGAAGAAATGACAAGATCCCGTCTGAATAAACTTTTAAGTATTTACAGAAATAAAAATAAAAATAAAATAAAATGAATTAAGGTTTTTTCATAAATTAAAATTAGATTATAAAAAAATAAAATCAGATTTTGAAAAAAATAAATAAAAAAATTATAAAATAATTTATATATAAACTAATTTTAATTTAAGAAAAAAAAATTTATTCATTTTATCATTTTCTCTTATCTTGTAAGTGTTTGTTAACAAGTTTTATACAGACGATAGTACATGATCTGGACCAAGTATAATTCATTACATATGCTATCGAGGCTTTTGAAAACTCCTTTTCTATACGGAAGTATCTTGCTCCAATAGCTCTTGTGATCAAACCATCTTTATTATGAATCATAAGTGACACCCTCGGTTTTTAGCATTAAAAAAATCATAGTAAGTGAAGTTTTTAGTTTTTAAAGAAATATTAAAAATTTTATTTTAAATATGTCCTGAATAAATTACATCAATTTAATAATTTTTTAATATTATACTTATCAATTTTTTAACCATCGTCATTAATCATTTAATAGCTATAACTAATACATTTATAAAGAATAAAAATATTTTAATATAATTATTTTAGTAAGTAATCTATTTATTGTTTTTTTAATCTGTAAACATCAATAACAAATATTTTTTTATTAAATAAGATTTGTGCACGTAACTCATTTCAAAGTGTAAGGTGAATATGCGTTTTTGGAGTATGGAGATATAAAAGCTTGGTTAACATGTGATCAAAATCACTTAAAACTAATAATTAGTTTTTTAATTATCCCTATTCGTTGTTTGTTTTAAAATACCCCATTTGGGAAAATAGCCCATCTGTCCCTGTACCAAATTATCAGAGTACAAGTTATGGTTTGGTTGTTTCTTTTATCGTTCTTTCTTTCATTTTTTTTACTACGAGATCAAGACGAAGGAAGCAAAATCAGGTTTTTTTTTTATATCTAAAGAATATAAAAAATTTAATTTTAAAATTATCTTGATCCTGTAAATATGATTTTGATATCATATTTTAAAATTTTTTTAGAATTAAATATGATTTTGATCCTGTAAAATTATCTTGATTTAATTTTAATTCCTGAAAAAAAAAATTATATTTCATCCTCAGAATTTTTAGAAAACTAGAATTTAATCATTTTTTTTTAACTATGTTAAGATTTTTCATTAAATTCAACCCAAATAATTTACAATAACAGAATCAAATTCACATCCCTCATAGTTTAAGAAAACTAATTGGTTGAACAATAACTCTTAACAAAATTTTTAAAAAAAAAACACTAAATTCTGATATTTTAAAAATTTTAGAATGAAAACATATTTTTTTAGAGACTAAAATCAAATTAAAATAATTTTTTATAGACCAAAATCATATTTAATTTATTTTAAAAAATACTAAAATAATAAACTAAAATATATATTTTTTCCTTCATATTTGTACTAAAATTTATTTGTCTTTCATTTAAAAAATCATCTTGATCATTTAATTCTCAAATTTAAGTTAATGTTAGTCTTGAAAATAATAATTATTTTTATTTATGACATAATTTTGAACCTCTTTTTTAATTTATTCAAGACATAATATTTGTTCCATTAAATTAAACTATGAAATTTAATTGTCGTTCAAATAAAACATAAACCATAAACATAAGAAAAATTGAATGAAAAATGACATTCATGAACAATAAAAAAATTTAAAAGTTTAATATTAAATTATTTTTTAATTACTCATTTATGTTAATTGTTAATTTTTTTATATTTTTAATTTATTATAAAATCTATTATTGGTGCATTCACTTATTTTGTATGCAAGTGAATGTACTCATTAATCTATTAAAAATACGTGCAATATTTATTGATAAAAAAAATTATTTTTTGAATTACTAGTAAAATAAATACAAGTGTCACTTAATTATTTAATCTATAAGTGTTTAGAAATAAATTTTAAATTTATGAGATTATTAATTAAAACTAATTAAATTAATTATTTTATTAATTTTAATAAAATTAAAAAACCAAGAAGTGTTACTTAACTTAATAAAAATAATTTAAACACTTTTTGGCGTAAATTAGTTAAGTGAGTTTATGACATTTCTAAGTTTTACGCCATATTTATTGCACATTTTATTTTAACTGGGTCAGTGTCACAGACCCAAACAAATGCCTAGCAATAACGCCACAAAACGAAAGCATGAGCCATTTTTGGGCTAGTTATAGTAATTAGAAATTTTCAATGGCACATCTTAAATGCTTTCGTCACTATATAGTTTTTTTTAATGCGATAGTGCCCACTTTCTAGTTGCAAAGCATGCATTTTATTAATCAAAAAAGAAACATGCGTTTTATTAATAAAAAAAGAAACATGCATTCTATTATTTAGACGAAAATATTTAATATTATGTATTATAATACGTTTTACATTATTGTTTTTATTCTTTTTAATACAGACATCTTAAAAATGTAAGTCAAAATTTAAAAATAAAAATCTTTTATCATTCCATTTCATTGTTCATAAAACATTATTTTATCACATGCACCCTATGTAATATAATACACGGTTGTGGACAAAATAATTCTGCACATGTCTAACTTCGGATTGATGTCATTTTGATTTAATTATACTTTATTTCCTCTATTATTTCCATATTTATATATTAATTCTATCACTTTCCTGCATCCCGAAAAGTTATGCTCCAAACATCATTCTTTTGGAAAAGGTTATTTGCACAACCGTCCCTCTCTGTCCTCTTCATAACAATGACACGGCAGTGATATACAGACAATAATGAAAAATGGGTGTTACATCATTTGGAAAGATTGAATTTTGTGTCGATTGCAATTTTATATTTCCTACGCCATTCAAACGTGTTGCCCCACGATTGATCAATAACTGTATCCTTGTGATATATGGCCCAAACTTTGTCATCAAACAAGTGAACATTTGGATTTGATTTCTTTAATATTTGGTAATTTTACATAGAAATGCAGCCATAAGATATGAATTCTACAATAAACAAGGCATCCAAAATACAAAAGTAACACAGGCGCCACAACAATCACATGCGCGCCAAGAATCCCCCACCCACACCCTCTCCCCAAATAATTCTTTCTATAAAAATTAAAAAAACAAAACAAAACAATAGAAAGGGAAAGAAATGAGAGAACCACCATTTATTTATGACTTGCTACTAAAAACATTATATATGTTGGTGGAAATGGCCAGCACACTTGTCACCACAGCTAGTATAATCATAATCAATGCTATAATTTTGTCCCTTCTAGTTGATATACCATGAGTATCCCTGTCATTAATAACAATGAAAATTAATACCCTGGTTTTAATTTATTTATTTATTGAATTTAATTTTTAATTTGTTTTCTACTTAATCGGAAGTTGATAAAATTATGCTGGATTACCTTAAAACAATAGAGCCAGGGAAAATGAAGGCAAGGCACACTGCGGATGATGAACCCAGAAACTGAAAGAAGTACCAAATATCTGGGATTGCTATAGCTGCAAGGTAGGAGAATACAAGCAGCACCAGAGTGAGGATCACAAATCTTTTGTTGTCTGTGGCTAGCAGAGGCTTCTCGGGGAAGAGCACTTCATCTACGTTGGCTCTCAAAGAGAAGTTCACTAGAGGAAACACAAGCATGATGTGGAGTGCATAGCTTACACGGACCAAACTATTGAACAAGGAACCAACTGCAGAATCAGCACTCTGGTCAAAATTGATGAGAATGTCTGACTGGGTTGAATCCCCAAATAAGAGGTACCCAAATAGACCTATTGCAATGTAGATCACAGCGCACAGCAGTAATGCTAATCGAACTGCTGTTGTCATGTGGGATGGCTTGGCAAGCTCAAACCCAATGGGATGCACTGCAAGTAAAATCAACCATCAGCACAGAAATTTTCCAGTCATGCCCTTAAAAAGTGAATAAAGCCATTAGGCCCATTACCATTAAAATGAAATGTGAATGCTGTGACAACAACAGGAACTGCAGTGAACAGATCAAAGAACGAGGTTTGGTAGTCTAGCCGAGGAAACAATCTGGGAGTTTGTGTTTTTCCTTGCACTAGAGCAGCGATAGCCAACCCACAACATATACCAACAAATGCCACTGCAAGAAGAGTTGACACTGCAGAACTGTACTTCAAGGACTCTACCAATCCCAAAACACCAAACCAAAAAGAAGAACGTGCGTTAGTCATGAGTCTATGCTACGGAAACTTTTCACTTGCAATTGCAAGAAAACATGTTATACAACAAAGTATTCATTCAATTATTAACAGTTAACACTGACCTACACGTTTGTACAATACCAATGGAAGCATAACGAAGACCAAGGTGAAGAGAAGAGCAAATTCCCGGGAATTCCACCAGTGAATTCCAAACCACTGTTGCAAAATGCCCAAATGCACTTCACCTCCATCTTGCTTTCCAGATAGCACATCCCCTGTGGTTCAACAAAGATAATTACTAAAATACATCTATTTTTTTCTTTCATCTTCTTTCTACTATATTTTCTTCTTATCTTTCTCTCTATTTCCTATCATGACACTTTTTCTCTATCCATTTCATAGACCAAAAATAGAGGTGCACATTGCAGAAATAGATTCTCTACATTCCCACGTTCATGAATAAGAGATATTAGATAAATATCAAAGGTTCGTATTTCGAATATATATTTTAAATTAGATTTATTGAGATAAATCATAAGTAATCCGATCTGTAGACCGGAATTCCCGACTGCAGGAAATCCTCATCCGTGTATTCAATTAATAAATACACAAACATTAAAGAAAACAGCTTGCTTTTTTGTAAAAAAAAAAGAAAAGAAACCTGGCTATTTATAAAAAAAAAAAAAAACAAATTACACTAATTACTAATAAAAATTCACCAATCAAAATGAATTTGACAGAAAACCCGGGAAAATTCATAGCATAACAAAACAAAAACATTTTTTTTATAGTAGGAAGAAAAACAAAAAGGAAAAGAAGTTCCGTTACCGATGATGATAAGGTAGAGAATTAAACCCCCAACGTTGGTGATGATGACGCAAACTTGCGCGGCCAACGCTCCCGGCGATCCGAAAGCTTCCTTCATGACGCCGGCGTACGTCGTCGTTTCGCCGGTGTGCGTGAAGCGCATGAGGAAGTCCACGGAGAGTTCCGCCAGCACGGCAACGACGAGAATCATGGCAAAAGCGGGAACCACGCCGAGAACCTTCATAATCGCCGGAATCGACATGATTCCGGCGCCAACTATGCTGGTCGCCACGTTGAACACCGCACCGGGGATGGACGCCGGCGGAGCTGCTGCTTTCGATTCCCCCAAGAGGGGGACGCTAACTCCGGTCGCCGGAGACATGTCAGCGGTAAAATTGTCGGAATCGGTAAAAAAAAATGGTAGCTGTATGCGGTGCCTACTATCTTTGAATGGTTTTGTTGTCTCACAAAATTTACATGTCCCCTCTATAAATGATACTTACAGGTTAACTTTGGGCCCGCCAAAATATAATAGAATTTGACGAGTTAAGGAAAAACAAAATTGATTTTATAACAATTAGAGTCAAATATTAAGACAATACATGTGAGTAATTTATATTTATTTTTTATTTCTTGATTTTTTTTATTTTATTACTAATATTACCGTGATTTCAC